>CAUYQG010022687.1:0-48340 GCA_963574415.1 Tarsius wallacei
GCCTGTAGTTCCAGCTACTTGGAAAGCTGAGGCGGAAGGATCGCCAGAGCCCAGCAGGTCGAGGCTGCGGTGGCCGGGAGCGGCCACTGCACTCCAGTCTGGGTGACAGAGTGAGACTCCAACTCAAAAAAAAAAAAAAAAGTTCCAAGCACATCTGGTACTCTCCTTGTCCCAACTCTTGAATCAGCCATTTATCCAAGGAACCCTGGTTCCTTTTAGTAAAGAATAGTATTTAGAAACCAAGATCAGGTGTTATCATTATTGGGGTATCTCTGCTCCCAGTACCTCTTATGTTCCCAGTGGATAGAGCAAGAGAAAATTGAGAAAATTATGTAAATTGTGTGTGTGTGTGTGTGTGTGTGTGTGTGTGTGTATGAATTGAATGTGTAATGCAATGTGAACCTTGTTTGTTTTTTGGTTCAAATGAACCAGTGGTAAAAAGACATTTTGAGAGAATTGGGGAAAGTTTATATGAACTAAGAATTAAGTGATATCAATGACTTGTTAATTTTTTTGTGTGTAATAAAGTCATTGTAGTTATGTTAAAAATATTCTTATTGAGAGAGGAATTTGGAATCCTGATAAGTGAACTCTACCTGCAAGGGGTGATTAAGTGAGATATAGGTAGAATATAAGTGGAAAGGACTATCTAATTTACTATTCCATATATATTCATACACATATCCATTATATATATGTATATGTATAATTTGAGATTAAACTTGAATGTCGCATATAAGTATCTGCCATCTCAACCTTTTACATGCAATATTCAGACTCCATTAACCCAGTAGCCCCCTGTTAAGGTAATTTGTATCACAAACCCCATTTTATAAGATCCAGAAAGGTTTTGGCCATGTCTGGAGTTCTGGAATAGATGACTCGTCTCCTGATCTTCATTCAGTTTGATGCATGATATACAACTTATCCCAAAGACAGAATTAATAATTTGGAATGTCATAGTAGATTCTTGGGTTTGGCCCAGGTTATGTGACATTAAAAGGTTACTTAGGACCAAATGCAAAACCTATCCTTTGTAATCCCTTCTGTGAATTGTTGCTGGTACGCACAGAAGGGTCAATATAGACATAAGGACTTCTGTCCCTCGCTGGGCAGGGTAGCTCACCTCTGGCCTCTACAGCTGTTCCCTGCTGGAGGAGCCATAGTTCAGTGGCGCTCATTAATGCCCTGAGCAGCTGTGGCAAGGAGCAATTTAGTGCAAAAGAATCCATCAATTAATCTCTTTGTTATTGGACATTTCAGATGCCTGTGCTGTCAGATGCTTAATGCTGTGAAAGGGCTGGGAAGTGGCATGACTCTTGACTGTTAAGGGTGTCTCTTAGTGTCATGGTTGTCCTGACTACCCTACCAACAACCCACAGGAAGCTCCAGGGTCCAGAGAAGAGTGACAGTGTCAGGAAGTGGCGAGACAAATAGTCTGCAGATTATACACAACTCCTTCAATCCCAGACTTTGTCGCCTATCCCAGGAAGTGTGTTAGAATGTCAGTGAGGAAAAGGCTAACCTTGGTTCCTCTTTATAACGAAAAGTAAATGATTTGAAAACTTCAATGTATTGCTAACAAACTAGTGTCAGAATATCATGGTTCAGAGTTACTGTTCTAGTGGAATACTTTTAATAAAGAAAATAAATGAAAAACAATGTCTACACACTTCCACAGAATTGTCCAGAGACCTGACTCTTGCCAAAACTGAAAAATCCCTTGGAAATCTTCAGCTTCGCACTTAATTACCACCTCCTCTGGCTGTCTCTCTTTTACTGCTTTTCTCTCCTTCCCCTGTGATTCACTTCTTGTTACCAAACACACTTTCTCTTCCAGACACCATCTGCTTTCAGAATATATTTGCATTTTCTCTTTCCTACCCAAAGTGGCCCTACTCTGGGGCCTGTGTTTTCTCCTTTCTGGACTGCTGCTATTATGTTACCACATGGGTTGGTGGAAAGCACAACTGTGGCTTGCAGAATTGAAATATAGCTGGGAACCCAACAGAGACATTAATTTTTCCAAACTGGAAGTGTGCTTTATGTTTCTGGTGCACCCACCCCCTTAAGAACTCAGGGCTCAGGAATTGGTTTGTAGAATGGCTCTAACATACTTTTTGCTTATTATACAAATTCAAATAATTTCAAAGTATGTAAAGGGAAAAGTGCAAATTCATTCTCTGCAACTACCAGTCACATTCCTCAAAGGCAAGTGACCTCCTCAGTCACACACAGAGTGTCAACAGTGTCTATTTTTTTTGTAAACATGTATCAAAATGTGTAACATGAATGTATAGAAATTTAAAACAGAAATTGGATCATTTATACTGTCTGCCACTTGCTTCTTATTATTACTTTAAATAAATATCCTGGGCATCTTTTCATGTCAGTATATATATGTTTTCTTACTACATTTAACAACTAGTATTCCACAGATGACTATATACCATGGCTTACTTATGCAATCCTTTACTAATATATGTTGTTTCCAATTTCTCATTATTATTACCAATGCCTAACATATATATCTTTAGATGTGTGCAATTGTATCTATAGGAGAGTTAGAACCAAAGGGCATGGTACCTGCATTTTAAACGCTGATACTTACTGTCCTACACTTTACATCTAATCACTAATGGAAGCACAGCATTTTCTCCCCCAAATTATCAGAGATTATAATGGGATAAATGATGTGTAAAGTGTAAATTATTTGTTTTTATTCCATTTGTGTAATACAGATATTCTGTAAGGGAGTGTTATGGACTAAGTGCTTATGTCCCCTCCTAAATTCTTGTTGAGATCCTCAGTCTCACAGTGATGCTATTAGGTGGGACCTTTGGGAGTTGATTACGTATGAGGGTGGAGCTCTCATCAATGAGATTAATTCCCTTATAAAAGAGACCCCAGAGAGCTCCTTTGCCCTTTCAGACAGTGTAAGGACACAGTGAAAAGGTGGATCTATGAACCAGGAAGTGAGCCCCCACTAGACACTAAATCTGGTCTTGGACCCTAAGCCTTGGTCTTGGACTTCCCAGTCTCCAGACTATGAGAAATAGATGTTTGTTGTTTAAACCACAGTCCACAGTATTTTATTTTATTTATTTATTTATTTTTGAGTTGGATTCTCACTCTGTCATCCAGACTGGAGTGCAGTGGCACGCTCCCGGCCACCGCAGCCTCAACCTGCTGGGCTCCGGCAATCCTTCCGCCTCAGCCTTCCAAGTAGCTGGAACTACAGGCGCACGCTACCACGCCTGGCTAATTTTTTGATTTATTGTAGAGATGAGGGCTTGCCAAGTTGCCCAGGCGGGTCTTAAACCCGCAGGCTCAGGCAATCCACTCACCTCAGCCTCCCAAAGCGCGGGATTACAGGCTGAGCCACCGAGCCTGGCTCACAGTATTTTATTATAGCCACGTAAATGAGCAGCCAAAGAAAGAGGTAATGTTATTTTCAATTTACAAGTGAAGAAACTGAGGTTCACTGAGTTTAAGTGATTTGCTCAAAGTAGCACATCTTGGAAGTGGTAGAGCTTAGCCTCAGTCTCTCTTCTTTCTCCAAACCTGAGATTCCTTGTCCTACACCTACTGTCACCTCATGAAGGAGCACTGAGCCTGCTGCTGTGATAGGTTGATTGAACACAGGTGGAGAAGGGTGAGTATGGAGGGAATATTGGCCAGCCAACTTCATCCTACTGTAGCACACCCATGACCATACAGACTTTTCTTTCTCTGCTGTCTCTTCCTTGGTGATCTCATCTGATGACGGCTTTAATTGCCATCTATATGTCAGTGACTCCCAAACCTGTATTTCCAGCCTAGAACTCTCTCCTTAACATATCCTGTACTGAAGTAGCTCAGCTGGAGTACAGTGGTGCGATCACAGCTCACTGCAGCCTTGACCTCCTGGGCTAAGGTAATCCTTCTGCCTCAGCCTTCCAAATAACTGGGACGACGGCTGCACACCACCATGCCCAGATAATTTTTTAAATATTTTTTGTAGAGATGAGTTCTTGTTATGTTGCCCAGACTGGTGTCAAACTCCTGGGCCCAAGTGATCTTCCAGTCTTGGCCTCCCAAAGTGCTGAAATTATAGACTTGAGCCATCGCACCCAGTCAATAGCCATATTTTAAAAATAAATACATGTCACTATAAAAATCACTAAGATAATATGTGCTGAAACAAGCAAGATATGAAACAATAATATTTCAATGTGCTTCTGTGTATGAATATGTGTTTTTATAGAGACTATAGGGGTTTTCCTCAAAAAGTACATTGGATGGAGGGTTTGGTAATTATTAGTTTTTTCCTTGTCTTTTTCAATTTTTAGGCAATTAACATAATTTCCTTTAGAATCAAGGATGTACATGTCTTAAAAGTAAAACATATCTGAGTCCTGAAAATGAAATAAATAAATCTAGTGACATTTAAGTTTAGAAAAATGTGAAGAAAAACAAATTAAAAGTTGGAAAGAGATCAACAAATGTAATTTACTTTTTTTCCCAGGGACTTGTTGTCCAGTTGATCTTTAAGGTTCTTTTCAGCTCTAATTCTTCATCCCTGACATGGATCAGGTGCAGCTGTTGTTAAATACAAATTAATGTTCACTTGCATGTAAAATAATCATTCTGGATTTCTTGTTTCCATACTTGCGGAAGAACAATTTCCCAATTTGACTAAAATAATTCTGTTGGGCAAACAAGAACATGTCTACTGTTTTGGTTATCTTCACTAGGCTTAGGACAATCAAACTCTATGACATAACATGATTCCGTATATTGCTTGAAAACATAAGTACTGCCATCTTTTTGGAGTTTTTTGTTTTTGTTCTTGGGCGGGGGGGTAGGGCGGAGGTTGAGTAGGTGTCTCACTCTGTTGCCCAGGCTGGAGTGCAGTGGCATGCTCATGGCTACTGCAGCCTCAACTTGCTGGGCTCAGGCTATCCTTCTGCCTCAGTCTTCCAAGTAGCTGGAACCACAGGCATGCAACACCACACCCAGCTAAGTTTTTGATTTATTGTGGAGATGAGGTCTCACCAATTTGCCCAGGCTGATCTCAAACCTGTGGGCTCGGGCAATCCTCTCACCTCAGCCTCCCAAAGTGCTGGGATTATAGGCATGAGCCACTATACTCGGCTTATTCCTATCTTTTTTGTTACACTAAATTTCTTGGTACTAGTACATGCGCAGCTCAAACTTTGACCTTCTGACGCCTTCGCATGTTATTTCTGCGTGCCATCTCTGAGAACCGAAGGTTCAGAGATCAAGGGTATTTGTAGAAAATGGAAAAGAGGAGGAATTATTAATGATACAAGAAATTCTAAATAAAATTAATGGCAAGCAGCTTGTGGTTTTCTCAGAAGCTAAACGCATTTTATTATCTAATTGAGGCATCATCTGGGTAAGAGAATGACAGCAATTATCCCATTTTACTATTAAGGGAATAGATTAAATTTATATCAATATAAACAGTACAATGGAAATCTGAAGAAAAATAATATAGTTTAAGTAAAACCTCTATGACTGGAAAACAGAAGTTCTAACTTCAAAAATTCCTAAATCTGCAAATAACTAATAGGTGACAATAAACATTTAACATGCAAAGGTCTTTTTTCTATCTTATGTAAAATAGAAACAATAATCCTAGTTGCACTTAATTTTGCAATGCTCCCCAGAACTATTTTAATGTTAAAATAATACATTGAAAATAAATGGAGAGGAGGGGAGGGAAAAAAAGAAAGAAAATAAATGGAAAAAAAGAGGAATTATGAAACAAATATACTGTATACTCTGTGAATCAATTTCTCTCTCTCTCTCTCTCTCACAGACACATACACACACACACACACACACACACACACACAGTCAAAGTACTTCCAATGAGGTACAGCATTTCAATACTGAGTATAATTTTATGTTCTTTCATTTACTAATTTTTCTAAATCAGAGTTTCTTAAACTGTTCTATATGTCCTATAAGATGTTTCATAAAAAAGAAAAGATCTTTTTGCAGAAAAGTTCATGAAGTATACCCTATTCTTTTCTTAAGGCTTTATAAAGTGCTTTAGCGTATCAAAGTCTTTCAGCAGAGAAAGTGATTTAACTTTGTTTCTTCCAGAGTTTCCAAAGTTATTTGACTTTGCAATACATATTTTTCTAATGTGCTACCTGGTAACATGTTCATGAGACATCACAGAATGAGGATACCAAAGAATAGTTTAGGAAACACTTGTGAAAATTAATTCTATAATTCATCTTATTCTTCCTCTCTTGCTGTATAAGTGTGTGTGTGGCATACATAAATATTTATATGATTCATATACATTTAATTAAAGGCTGCTACTTTTCCTACAGAACTGCACTGGTCTAATACAGTGCCCACTAATCCCTAGAAATGTGGCAGGCAACTCTGAAATGAACTGAAATGTACTATCAATGTAAAATATACATCAGATTTTGAAGAGATAATAGGAAAAAATTGAAAATATCTCATAATTTTGTGTTGATTATGTGTTGAAATGAAATTTTAGATTTACTAAAATATGTCAAATATATAATTAAAATTAATTTTCCTGTTTTTTCTTTTAGGAAAAATTACAATAACATGTGGTTACACTTGTGGCCTATTATCTTTTTATTTCTATTAGCACTGCTATAGACTGTTAGAGATTTATAAAATACCAACAAAATAAAAAGAAGAAAATGATCACTTATCATCATCTACAGATACTTGCTTTGAACCTTTCAGTGTATTTTCTAATGGCTATTTTTCTGTGTATATCTTTCAGAATAGGATCACAGAAAAGACAGGTAGGTAGGTAGATAGACAGATGAAAGATAGATAGATAGATAGATAGATAGATAGACAGAGACATAAAAACCTACTAGCACCATCTGTCTTTACTTTATTCTGTGACTTTTTGTGGTATAGGGCTACACAGTTTGACCTCTTTCCTCTTCTTCCTGGTGAGCAAAAAGCTTTGAATAAAACTAAGTGACATCGAGACACAAAATCATCTAGAAAAACGTAGAGTATGAAATAAGTATTTTAGTCCCAGGATTTCATCAGGATATGTCTAAAGTGAATCTGGTTTCAGAGGCTTCTGGTGACCTTGGGGGACAGGTGGAGAGGAAGCAACATAGGCATTTACATAAACAGGCTGGACCAAAAAGAATTCTTCTTAATCAGATGTTGCCTTTAGGCTGAAAAAGGAAACAGCTTATAAACCAGCCCCCAAGCTCGCTGCTGCCATTTATTTAAGAAGTTTTGGAGAAACAGAAACTTCACTAGTCAGTGATTTATTGCCCAGGGGAATTCAAGGAAATTCCCTCATGTGAGCTATTCATTTTCTTGTTCTGAGCATCCCACATCATCTCAGCAGGAGAGGACGTGTGTTCCTGACCTTGGCCGCTTTCTCTGGTTTGTGTTTTCATCTGCTAAATAGGTCACAGCCCATGTTTATCCTGGCCCACAGCTCCAGCAACACCGTGGGATTCCCTTTCCTCAGTGCCGCCCTCTGCTTTTTCTTCCTTCAACCCCCACATCTGGGACTTGCATAACCACTCAGGCAACTTAAATTGTGCTTGTGTCCACATTGAACAACCAGTTCAGCTGTTTCAACGGAATGAGATGGCCTCTGATTCAGTCTACTAGGCAGGCAAATGAATGGAAAATAGTCATGTTTAAAGTCAGTCACGGCAAAGATGGAATAACTGGCTTGATTGAGTGGATTTTTCACTTTCTAACGAAGTATGCCTGTGTTTTAAGTGGCTATAGCCTTTGTTCTATCTAGCATTAGATTTTTATGACTTTTGTTTTCGCCCAACTTTTTCAATTTTTCTGTTTCTGCTACACATCTCCCTCTCCCCTCAACCCCCCTACCCCACCCCCAGGGCCAGTAACTGTATCAAAATAATCATGCTACTTTGCTTTCATAAGGTCTTTGATCAAAAGATCACAAATCACTTTGTGGATGATTGAGTCTTATACCCCATCCTGTGCAGCGAGGAAAGAATAAAAGAGGAACACACATATATCGTAAAACCTAAAAGAGTCTCAAAGAAAAACATAAAAAAAGAGAATGCATGTGTAAATTTTAATTCTGCATGTTCTGTATTCACCTTGCTTTTTTTTTTCCTTAAGACAATTTCATTTTTCAATCTCCTTTGCAAAATTGAATTTTCCCTTGCTTTTTCTGCCTTCTCCGAGCATTTTAAATGACTCCATTTTATTTGTTCTCCTAGTATAACAATTATACTTCTTTAAAACCATGTTTGAGGGTGTGAGTTTGTCATATAGTTTTTAACATGAACACAAAATAGGTGACTTTAAGTTCAGGTTTAAAAATCATCTTCAACTTAAACAAAGAAAGTAGTGTTGAGGCCAGTAATAGGGAGATAGCCAGGAAAAGCATGGTACACAAGAATAACGTTTGCTATGTAGATTTAAGTCAGTGCCTTCTCCATTAGAACGGTGTTTTAGTCATCCTTCTCTTCCTGGTACAGAGATGGAGACAACCTTGCAAATGGACATTTCCTTTATTGATATAAATTTCCCTTACTAAAGGATAACATCTGTTTTCAGAGCTTCTCCTGTGTCTGTAGGTTCTCAAAGTAGTCAATTCAAAATATTCCAAAAGGCATATTTTGGAGTGGCATATTCTAGTCTCTTACATACCAATGTATACCCAATACATTGTTACTATTACTTTGAAGAGCTATCTTTTAGGCCAGTAAGAAGAGAAAAATAAAAGATTTTATTTTACCCCCCATTTATTTTACAATACTTGTCTTTTTTTTAATGTAGATCCTAGCTCCTGATCTATATTATTTTCCTTCTTCCTGAATAAATTCTTTTAACATTTCTTACAGAGCAGTTCTGCTGACCATGAATGCCCTTAGTTTTTGTTTGAGAAAGTCTTCATTTCTCCTTGATTTTTGAAAAATAATTTCTCTAGACATAGAAATCAAGGTTGGTGATTTCTCTCTTCCAAAACTTCAGATATTTCACTCCATTCTTATCTTCATTGCAAGGTTTCTGACAGAAGTCCCCTGTAATTTTTCCCATACTTCTTATATAGATAAAGTAGTTTTTCCCCCCTCAAGTTTCTTTCAATATTATGTTTGTTAATTTTTGGCAGTTTGAATTTGACAAGCCTATGTGTGTGGAGTTTGTTTTGTTTTGTTTTGTTTATTTTTATCTTTATTTTTGTATTTATTTTCCTTGGAGTTCTCTGAGTTGTTGTTTAGTATCTTTCATTAACCTATGGTTTGGTATCATTCAGTTACTTTGGAAAATTTTCAGCCATTATTACTTCAGATATTTCTTCAATTTTTTTCTTCTCATTCTATTTAATTAGGAGTATTGTAGGTGTGAAGGGAACTTTCCTTCTACCCTTTGAAGGCTCAATATGTAATTTGAGTCTCTGGAATACACTGAGAGTAGACAGCTTAACAGGAGAAAAAGGCATATAAATTTATTATATGCATACACACAGAAGCCTTACAAAATATGACTCAAAGAAAGATCAGATGACTGAAGTTTTATACCATACAGAAAAGAATAGTGGATAGGTGGCTTCTGGAAGGTAGTGTCCACAAACTGTGGAAACTTGAGGGGAGAGACTACACTGTGAGCAAAAGTTGTCTTATTACATAGATAAAGTTTCAGGTAGCAGCTCTCTGGGCAGGTGTTGATGTCATCTTTCCAAGATTTGTCTTTAGGCTGATGGTGAGGAGTGTTGGTGCTCAGAGAAAGTCTTTGCATTTATCTGCTATTTACTTTACTGATATAGTTAGATGTAAATTTCTTTTTAAAAAGGACAGTTGTTAAAGAGCTATTCCTGTTACTGTAGTTTCTCTAAATAGCCATTTTGAAATGTGCCAAAGAAGTATATTTTGCAGTAGCATATTTTGGTCTCCCATAGTACATTACAGTAATATAGTATTTCAGTTTGGGAAATTTCTGGTGATGTATCTTCAGACTCACTGATTTTTTCCTTGGCTATGTTAAGTCTAATGATAAGCCCAACAAAGGAATTCCTTCTTCCTTCTGTTACTGTGTTATGTTTCTAGTATTACCTTTTATTCTCTGTTAGAGAGTCCTGCTCTCTGCATTATTCATCTGTTCTTACATGTTGTCTACTTTTTCCATTAGAGCCCTTACCACATTAATCATAGTTATTTAAAATTCTCTCTTGATAATTCCAACATTGGCATCATTTCAGAGTCTGTTTCTGATCCTTGCTGATCCTCATACTGTCTGTGTTTTTTCTTGTCTTTTGGCATGACTTGTAATTCTTTAATTAAAAGTTGGACACATTATATCCAGTAATGAAAGTTGCACCAAATTGGCCTTTAAAGTGAACATTTATGATCTTGCTAAAAGATGGGCTGTGTTTACTGCTTCTGTAGCTATAGGTGCCAGAGGCTTCAGCTCTAGTGTTCTTGTTTTTATCTTCCTTGTTACAAACTTTGGACTTCCTCAGAGATAGGTTTGCCTTGGAGTACTTGCAGTTGTAATCCAGTGTTATTATAATGGGGCTCTCTTTGTTAAGTTGTATGGAAGACAGTGTGTTCTATAACCTTATGATTAAATCTCAGTCTTTTTGTGAGTTGTTTTTGGGCTGTGGTCTTCCAGAATATGCTACTGCAAAATATACTTCTTTGGCATATTTCAAAATGGCTATTTTGTGTATCTCCATTGATACAAGCTTTGTGTTATCTGCTGCCCCTTATTCCCTTCCCGGACTACAATGTTTCTAATCTATTTCCTTAAAGTTCTGACCTATGTTGATTATGCCCCCACTCTCCTTAGGTTAGATGAAATATAGAGGGGCTGGAGTGTGAGGAAGGCCCTTATTGCATCTGTATTAAGGCTCTGACAAAGTCTCCTGTAGAGTGGGCCGCTGTTATGAAAAACTAGCTGGGTATATTTCACAATGGTAAAATATCCTCTCCATTGTCAAAACCATAAGTGGATCCTTCTCTGATGAACTGTGAGAACTCGAGGGATTCCTGGAGGTAAATCCCACAAAAGTATGGACGCCCCTAAAACTTCAGCCAATGGAGTTTCTCACTCTCTAGTCCATATTCCGCCCCCAGTAGCTTGTCAAAATTGCCATTTAAACGTACCTACCAGTTATGGCTCTAACTGCTTCTGCTCCATCCAGGTAAGGAGATGTAATCTCCACTGTGACACTAGATTAGCCTGTCTCTCCAACTTTGGGGTGTGTCAGTTTACCCTTCAACCTCAGTTCTCTGATGGGTCCAAGAAAGTCATGGATTTTCAGTTTGTCTAGCTTTATCTTGTAAAGATGGGAGTGATGACTTCCAAGCTTTTTACGTCAGAGATGAAGCTGGAAGTCTCTTCATAACTGAAATTGTATTTCTTATTTGCAGTAACATCATTCTTGAAAGTATACTTCATAATGTTTGATCATAGTTGAGTCTGAGCATTATCATGCAGCAATGTCAACCACCAATCAGATGTCTCTCCTAAACTACACATTCATTTATTTATTTTTCCAGCTCAGTAAATTCTTGTTGTGGGCCTATAAAAATAAGGTGTCCCTGATCTTTTCTCCTTGGTACATTTATAAAATGCTCTAAAACTAAACTTCCAAATCTGGACGCACAATAAGGATACATTAAGTTTTGCCATTAATAGTTTCTTTAAGCAATGCTAAGACAATTTCTTAACTCAATAGTTGTCCATTGGTTAGTAAGTCAAAGAAGACAGAGAACCATGGTATTTTAATTTTCCTTTCCACAGAATAGGTAATGGGCTGTCATGAACTTTGTTGAGAAACTTACCATGTTCCGATTTTAGAGTGGTGAAAGAAAATCCTATGAAACCTTGAATCATCATTAGAAACATGAATTCAGCTATATAAAAACATTGCTTGGCTCTGCTACTGAGATCATCAATTTTCATGTTAACAAAAGTGAACATTTCTTCTTCAGAGTAAAATCAAGTAAAACTTCTCTGTCCAGGATACAATGTTCTAATACAAGAAAAAAGAGAACAATTATGGTATTCTCTCTTTGTGTCTGAACACTAAATGTATTCTGATATCCAATAAAATATGTTATGATTCTGCTGTGACCTGATGCTTTATAGTGTTTAGAGATAAAGCCACTGTTCAGTATTGGTAGATGGGGGAATACAAAAGTTTAGGACTAAATAGTGGCTTTTTAAGAGATAAGTAACACAATATTAAACAAAAAAATGCTAAACAATTGAAGAAATGTTAAAGGTTTCAAAATCCTAATTTTCATCCAATAGATGGCTGATTATATTTTCCCTTTGGAAAATGGTTATAGGGAAGTTAAGCCTCCGTTTACCTTTTATATAAGAAAATGGAGACCAAATTCTCAACTTGAAGCCAACTTAGAGAAGTGTTTTGTTATGATGATTTATGCTTGCCTGGTCTTAGAGTGGCAGACCAGGAAATCAAGGCACAGCTCTTTTCCTCTACATTCATTGACATTACCCTGAAAAATTTTGTAGGGAATATTTTTTAATTAGTTCTATCTCAGTAACCCTTAAAAATGCTCAGGGTATGGGAAATACAAATGCCCAATGTTCAAGAAACTCCTGCTGATTTAAGTGTAATTGATCAGGAGCTCTATACTAAAGAAAGATAAGTACAAAAGACAAAAGGCCAGAGGCTATTCCATGTGTTGTTTGTGGCTTATTGTACAAAATGATGAAAGTCTCATCTACTCACCCAGCCACAACCCCACTGTTTTCTACTTTTAGTATAAATAAAAAGTAGCTAGTTTCATCACAGAAACATTCTATCCTTCAGTGGGTACACACCGATATTCCATTTGGAAAAGAGAAGTAGTCAGTGGCAGTTTTGATCTCCAGTCACCAAGTTCTATGAAACTAAAGAGTCTTTCATTAGCCCAGTACTCTAATAATTGTTTCCATTTATATTTAGCATCCCAGAATTAAAAGGACCACACGGACAGAAGAATGGTAAGTAAATTTATTAAGTGTTGCAATATGACACAATTAATAAACTATAAAAACCACAAAGAAGGTCATTTATTTGGGAGAAATTTTATTTTGAAATTTATGTAAGCATGTATGGTGTGCATGTGTGTTTGTCACCCATCATCATGTGTTTGTGCATATTCTTCTGCTAAAGAAAACACATAAAATAATATCAAGTTTGCTACTATATGCAGTAATAGTTTCTTCCAGGAATTGTGTACTTGCAGGGTTAATTCAGGACCACACAACAGTCATATCTCATCACCTTCAGCAGGAATAATTCATAGTTTAATCTTACATGCAGGCATATTAAATTAGTATTACTCATCAGAACCTGCTTATTAATAAAACAAGCTGAATTAGCCACTGAAGAATTATATTTTGAAATTCAATGACAATTTTACATTTTTAATAAAGGCTCAGAAATATTATTGCAGAGCAGGTGGTGTAGAGAACTGTGGTCAAATTTGACATTCATTAATAATTGAAGTATGGAACGTGACAGAGGTGAAAATTGATATTGATTTCTTTCCTCTAATATTTGGAGGAGTTCTGAAAGGTAAATAAAATAAGATAACAAGACATATCAAATCTCACTGGTTTCTTTGGTCGCCCCCCTCCTCACACGAGTACGCATATCACTCGTTTGCCTACCATGTTTTGAATAATTCAATGCCCATAGTCTTTCCAGTTCAATGCATTATAAAACACACTCAAGCTGAGTTTCAATCATATTAGACTGAAAGCTGAATTTTTTATGAAGGATTATTTAAAACAAAATGCGTCTTGGGCCCAACAGCCTTTGAAGCCAAACAATCCTGAGAGTTCAGTAAGGAAATGTCAACACTGTGGAGAATTTTTCGATTCAGAAAATTAAAGGAATCCTGTTTGATGTATATTAACCATATCAATATTAACAACCTTCTGCTGGATTTCAGCACTGATTTGAGAGCTGAGGTATATTGGCCTGGTATTTTAACTAGTTGTGAAAGCACTGAGAGAGTTGTTCTTGGGTTGAACTTGACCTGCGTCTGGGAATGTTTTCTGCTCCATTCATTTTGAAAAGCTATATTCAAGTGAAGTTCTCTGTCTTTCTTATCACTTACACCCCATGGGAAAATGAAAGATTCTCAAATATAAATGTTAACACAGCCGATGCTTTGTTTGGGAACAGTGTCTTTCAGCTTCCTGTCTTTAAAAAATTATATTGCTGACTACCCATTGACTTAAAAAACAGCTCTTTTTACCAAAAAACACATAGATTGGGATGCTAGAAGAAGGAAGTTATTTCAAGCTTCCTTTTAATTTTGAATCCTAGATTCATGTTGAAACTCTACTTGTTCAACATTTACACCATGAAATTTGCTTTCTATTGACTTTCAAAAAATGAAGCAAAATGGTATTCAATGGGCTCTATGAGGAGAAGCAGAATGTTACTAATTATCAGTCTTTCATCCCACCATGTGTTACAGAATCTTGCAATTTTAAGTAAGAAAAACTCAACAGTAAGTGTTACAATAGCCAAGCATACCAATATTACTACTTCAACATTCCGTTGCTTTCCCTGCCAAGTCACCTTGAACCCTAGAATGCTGAGAGTCTCTCTTTAATTTTAAGGTTTTGCTCTTTTCATTTAAAAATGAGCACTATTTTATAAGTAAAATTAAAGAAAAAAACATAAAAGTAGAAGGGCATCCAAGATATTCCCCTTAGGTATTAAATGTAGGTAGGTAGGTAGGTAAGTAGGTAAATAGGTAGGTCTGCAGGTAGGCAGGTAGGTAGGTAGAGATAGATGGTAGGTAGGTAGGTAAGTAGGTAGGTAGGTAGAGAGAGCAAAAGAGAGAAAGAGAGAGATGACAGTGACAGAGAGAGAAAGAGGCAGAGGGAGAGAGGGAGAGGAAGAAAGAGAGAAAGAAAGGTGATGATCAGGGATAAATCTCCATCTTCTATTTCAACTAAACATAGGTTTGTTTTCTTTGGAACTGGGAACCCATCTCACAGTTAAAGTGAGAGGATTTACTTACCAGCTCATCCTTCTTAAGTACATTTACAAGTAGCCTCTATCTAAGGGTGTCTAGATACTGGTTCCTCCTAGCAATACCCTACTCCAGCACTGTGGAGTCAATTTAATTAAGGATCTTTCTGAGGCCATGTTAGAAACACAAAGTGAGGTGAAGAACTGAGGTGACGGACAAAAATAGAAATCGGTGGTAGAGAAGAACAAGAAGGAGGAACAAGAGAGCACAAATTACAATTTTCTTCATATTCTTTGTGCTTTCAAGGCAAAGACCTTCGGGTCTGAATTCTTTTTATTGTTAATCATTAATGTGGGCCCATAGTCTGAGGAAGAAAGGTTAAAAAGGAAAAATGCAGTTTGGAGTTAAACTATTTTGTATGCTATGTTGTAATTTAAAAGGTCTTCCAAAATGAAGGAATAGCCTTTTTTTAAAAAATAGCTCAACAATCTAAAAAAATGAATACTTAAAATATGTTTTAAAAAAGCAATCAAACACACTAACTACAGTCAAACAAAAGAAGGACTTATGCCATACTAAATGGCGGTGACTGTCCAATAGAGAGAGAAAATACTTCAAAATCTATCTGACATGGCAGTCTTCAGCCCAGCTTCTATTCTTTCCCAAAATCAAGGAATAATGAATTTGAATAAAAACTCTAAAAGCAGATTGAGGGAGTGTGCAGAAACCAGGACAAAGGAAACTCCTTAAAGAAAGAAGTTCTTTCCCATATCAGTGAAACTACAGGTTTTACCTGGGTAATAAAATGATAATATGCCATTTTAGTCAGCTTCTTCTTGTATTTATCTGTTAAAATTTTATCCATCATTAAAACTATCCAATCAGAATGAGAGGTATTTCCAAACGTATCAGTTTTTCAATCCTCACCGTTTCATTTGTAGTAGATTTGACTTGCATTCAAGCATTTAGATTCCTTTAGGTACAACTGTTAAAGAAGTAGATGACAGAAAGTGAGTAATATTTGCATATGCAACTCATCAAAGCAGAAATACTCTTATCTTTAGCAAAAAGATACTTTTGTGATCTCAGATTAACATCTTTATACCCAAATAGGACATAAATAACATTTATGGGCTAAGATTATTTGCAATAGGCAAGCCTGCTTAGGGTTTACTACTTAGCAGGTGACTATTTGTAAGTCTCATTGAGTATGCTAATAGAGAAAAAATGCTGACATTGAACTCTCATTTTACAAGAGTGAATTTAAATTAACTTCAGTAGCTAGAATTAATGAAACTGGGTGAAAGGACACAAAGATATTCCACAGGGCATTTTGTTTTAATTAGAGATAGAAAATGTGAGGTTTTTAAAAAAAATTACATTCTATTATTCTCTCATTTTTAAAACCTAGGAACATAAATGAAAACTAAAAAATGTTACTTAGCTATTTTAGTTCAGTTTTTGATAAACATCAGCTTTGAATTTATATTAAGAGTGAATAGTAGAGAATTTGAATAATGAATGCAATTTGGAGGCATTCAGATACAAGTAATACCACTTATTAGAAGGTGAGTATTCATTTACTCACAGGCAGCTATATCATTTAGTAAAAAGTTACTACAATTCAAACACTGTGGCATTACTACATGAATAAATATATCCACAAATTAAGGAGAAACATTTCTAATTCTGAAAAGTTTGATTATGATAAACTTAAATTATAATCTAAAGATTAAAATTTAGCCATTCAAAATTGATGCTGAGAAAACCATATACCTATTTAAAAAATAATGTTAGTTGTTTACCTCAGGCTACGTTAAAAAAGAAATTACACGTAGATTCAAATATGTCACTATAAAAACATGTAGAAAAATATTTTCCTAGAAAGACAGTAGATCCCAAAGCTATAAAAATTTACATATTTAATTTATAAAGTTTAAAAGATTCTGTGTGATAAAAGGTGATATATACGAAGCCAAAATAAAATGATAGGCTTGCAAACAATATTTGCAGCATAAGTAGCAGACAAGGAATGAATAGCCTTAAATATAAACCATGCCTATGAATTAATGAGAAAAATATAAACACCAGAGCATAAAAATAGGCATAAAATATGATCATAGAAGTCACAGAAAAAGACAAATAGTCCATAAACCTATGAAAAGTTGCAGAATAACACTAGTAGTCAGTGCAATGCTAATTAAAACAATCAATACCATTTCCAACATAAAGATTAGCAATAATTGAAGGGGGTATATAATCTAATTGAAGTAAGAATATGAGTGGTACTTTCATGAAATATTAGTGATTCTGTGAATTGTTATGATGTTTGTAATGTAAAATGACAGTAATCTTTAAAATTTAAAGATTGCATATTTAGAACTTTGTGTCTCAAGCTGTGAAGAAGTACTGGTATTGAACTTACCCTTCTGCCATAAACATTTTGAGAAGCTGGATATAACTTGTTCAACTTTTGCAAGCATTGTACAGCAGCCAGGGCAAAGATACGCTTCTAGAAAGAAAAGGTGCACATGAGTTGAGTTCCATCTTTATCCTAGCCTTCCTCCTAAAGAAATTTTTTCAAACTGTAGCACAGAGGAATAAAGCCCAACAGAAAAATGGCAGTTTGACTGAGTGAAGGAAACAGAGATCCAAGTCTCAGGCTGCCTAAACAACAGGCAGGGTATTATAAGAGGAGAAAACTGCAGGGATGAAGGCTGAAATTCTGCACAAGGATTCCTCTTGGTTTATTGTGACGTCTATTATGTGCATGTACATGGAGAGACACGAGGAGACATATCAGAGAAAAATGCTAGGAGACCAGAATTGAGCAGAGATTTATGAGATTGCACAATGCTGCGAAGACATCGAAGTTAAGGCTCACTCAGAGCAGACACCTTGGTGAACACTCCAGGTTCTCAATGAGATTCCAGAGAGCCCATGACAAGGAGAAGGGACCATGCCGTATGAATAATGGCTGTCTTGTAATAAGGGCAAAGATAAAGATAAAATAGATAACAGAGTCTTATCTTTGAGTAATTCATCAGTAATTTATTTGCCTGTCAGGACAAAATTTAATACTTTTATAAAAATAAAAAAAAAGATAATCTAGAGTCTCTGTGATGTGTCATACAAAATATATGATATGCAATAAACATGATTAAATATTAAAAAGCAGGTAATATTGATGAAGATCAATACATAATAGTATTGAAGAGTATCTAGATGTTAGAGTTATAGACAAAAATAATTTACTAAATTATTTTAAATAAATTAAAGAAAAACACAGACACAATGCATGAAAAATGTTGCATTTTATCAGATACTTAAAATCTATCTAAAACAATCAAATAAACATTCTAGAATTACAAAATAAAATGTCTAAAATTAAGAAATAGTTATATATTCAAATAGGTTACAAAGCAGACAATACAGTACAAGGCAAGAAAAGCAAACCCAAACACAGGTATATTGAAAAGATTCACACTGAAGTAAAGCGAGAAAAACAAATGGAAAAATGTGGACGAAAGTTTAAAATGTGTTTATGAGACATGCTTAAATAAAATAATATGCTTATAATCAGAAATCCAATAAGAGATAAAGGAGGTGATAAGAAAGGAAAAAATAATTGAAATAATAATAAACAAGCATTTTCCACAGCTGATGAACAGATTTAAGAAGCTCACTGAATGTCAAGCAACATAAATACAAAGTTATTCTAATCTAGGCATATCACAGTCAAATTTCTATAAACCAGAGATAAAAAAAAAAATCAGCTAAAGAATAAAATATACACTAAGTTCAGTAGAATAATAATAAGAATATCTGATTTCACAATAAAATAATAAACTCCAGAAGACAAAAGAATTATATATTTGAGTACTGAAAGAAAAAAACAGTAAGAACATTGACTTCTATAACTCATTAGAAGACCTTTGAAAAATAAATGTGAAACTTTCTTTGTTAGTTATGATAAAAAATTTAATGAATAAAAGAATCAGGAAAAAGGGAGAAAAGGATTAACAAACAAAGGGACAATTAAAAACAAATAACAAGATGGTATGCTTTGCTCAAAAACAGCAGTAATGACATTAAATATAAATATATTAATTATAGCAATTAAAATGCAAGGGTTACCTGCTGTCAACAAGAAATACACTTTTAATATAGAAAAGTAGAGTAAAAGTAAAAGAATGGAAAAAGATATGCCATGCAAACACTAGCTGTAACATATGAGACATTTATATTAACATCAGACAAGGTATACTTCATAACAAGAAATATTACCAGTGATAAGAAAGATCTTTCATAATATAAAAGTCAATTTATTAAGCCGATACAAAAATTGTAAATATGTATTGAGCTAATAATAGAAATTCAAATTACGTAAAGACAAACTAGTAGAACTTAAAGGATAAATAGAAAAGTGCACAGTTATAGTTGGTTATGTTTAAAACTCATCTCCTCAAATTGACCAAAGTAAATAGAAAATCAGTAAAAACACAGAAAACTTGAACAACACTCTAAAACACTTTGACCTAGTTGATAATTACAGAAAGCCATACCAAATAACTGCAGAATATATAATTCTTTTTAAGTGCAAATATTCACAAAAATAGGCCGTGTAATGGGCATAGAAAAGTCTCAATAAACTTAAATGGGTTGGTGACATACAGATTATATTCTCTGAACAAATCAGAAATCAATAGCTAGAGAATATCCAAATAATTCCAATTATTTGCAAATTAAATGATATATTTCTCGATAACTACTGAGTCAAATAAGAAATTGTAAGACAAATTAGAAAGTATTTTGAACTGAATACAAATAACACAGCATATCAAAATTTGTAGGATGCAGTGAAGTAGTATTTAGAGGAATATTAGAAAAGAAGAAACATTAAAGTCAATGACTTAAGTTTCCACAGGAAAAACCTAGGAAAAAAAAGTAGAACAAATAAAAGAAGGAAATAGTAAAGAACAAAAGCTAATGAAATGGAACATAGATAAACAATACTAAAAACCAATAAAATCAGAAGTTGGTTATTTTTAAAGATCAATAAGACACAAATTTAAAACATCAGAAATGAAAGAGGAAACACCACTATAGCTATTGCTGACATTTTAAAAGGTAACAGAAGAGCTTTGTGGATAACTTTGTCAACAAATTCAATAACTTAGGTTAAATATCTTTAAAAGACAGAAATTACCAAAATTGACATCAGAAGTAATTGAATATTAATGCCTTATTTCCATAGAGAAGACTACAGGCCCAGATGACTTGGCCCTGGTAAAATGTATCAGATGTTTAATATTAGATAAGCAAAATGTTTATTTTATGCAAACTGTTCCAGAAAAAAGTCTAAGACAAAACCATTTTCAGCTCATTTTATGAGTTAATAGTACTTAAAAACCAAATCCTGAGAAAGACATCATAAGAAAATAAAATTACAGAGGACCAATCCTCATGAATATTGAGTCAAAATACCTTAGCACATTAGTGATATAGTCCACCAATATAGAACATGAACAGTACATATGACCAGGTAGAAAAGAGTAAGTTTAGACAACAAAATGAAAAGTTCCTTTAACACTCAAAAAACTTTCACAATTCGATGAAAAGTGTTTAACAAAACCCCTTAACTTCATGGTAAAATACTGAACATTTCCCATACACCCCTCAGGTCAGGAAACTGAACAAAGTCAAACTATTCTTATTACTTTTAATTACCATGGTACTCAAGGGCCTCACCAGGGTGATCAGGCAAAAAATAAATAAGAGACAGATTGTGACTCTGTGCAGAATAAATCCTAAAAAATCTACTCTAAAAAATACTGAATATATGCGTAAGTAAATTTAACTATATCACAGATCAATGGTATGGTTAAACCATATCACTTAGGTTAAAACGTATCACAGATCAATGTACCAAATCAATTGTAGTTCTACATACTAGCATATAGAATTTAAAATTAGAATATGAATAAACTAAAAAACAAACTGAAAAGATCAATATCACATAAAATAATATCCAAATTATGAAGTGCTTAGAGGTAAATTTAACAAAATATTTGCAAGACCTGTTAAAGCAAAATTAAAATATTGCTGAAAAAGTCAAAATACCTAAATAAATTGAGAAATCTACCATCTTATAGTTTGGGAACTCAATGTGGTTAAGATATAAATTGCTGAGATGGCTCCCAAATTTATCTACAGATTCAATACAATCCCCTCCACACACACCAAAAAATCATTTAATGAGGTAAGTAGATAAAGAAATGGCAGCATACCCTTGCAATGGAATCCTATAGAAATAAAAACAAATAAACTATTGATACATGTAACAAGATGGATAAATATAATATTAATTATGCTGAGTGAAAGAGGTCAGGCAATAAAGAGTACATACTATATCATTTTAGAAATTATATCAAATACTAAAAAAATGCAAACTCATTTAAAGTGACAGAAAGCAGATGAGCAGCTCTCTTTGGGAAGGGCAGGGGCAAGGAGGAGCTAGAGGGAGATATTACAAAAAGGCATGGGGAAACTTTTAGGGTTGATGGGTATGTTCATAGTCTTTATTGTGGGGATGGATTCATGAATATGTACATACATTATAACTCATTATATTACCTATTTTAAATATTTGCAGTTTATTACATATCAATGATACTTGAATAAGGTAAAATGAATATTCTATACCATTTATATCTTTTTGTTTTGAGATGAGTTTTAACTGAAACTAAAACTTTGTATATTCTGGAAACTGTAAGAGCCATCTCTGTGTGAAACTGGCCATAACACGGGCTGCTGCCTATACAGAATCTAAGATTGGAGAATGTATATATTAAGGTTTAATGTACCATGCCACTTACTCCTCATTCGTTCTGTTTTGACCCTGAGCAAACAAATGGCATAAATAGCAAACTGAGAAATACAGTTTGGATTTATTAATTAGAAAAAGAATATAATGCATTCTTAAATGCTGAACTTCATGGTTAAAAGGTAGATTGGAGAACTCTGCTCATGCTAAGTGATTAAAGGCTTGCGTTCCTTTGCCGAAATTTGTGTTCAAATACTTACAAAAATAGAAAAGATGAAAACTCGCAGTACTAAAAATTAAGACTGGCATGCAACCTAGGCCAATGACAAACTGGAAAAAAGTCTGTAACAAATTTTCAAGTGTTTCAATGCATTTGTGTGTGTGTGCGCAGATGCTTCTTGACTTAGGATGAGGTTATTTCCCAATAAACAAGTTTTTCAGAAATCATTCCGGAAGAAGCCATTGTTATATTGGATGAAAGTTCTATGCCTGTTATTGCCCCTAAAGACCTGTCAGTGGGACAAGATACAGAGGTGGAAGACAGTGACACTGATGATTCTGACCCTGTCTAGACGAAGGCTAACATATGTTTGTGCTTAGTTTCTAACAAAAAAGTTTAAAAAGAAAAAAAAATTTTTTTTAAATACAGAGCTCATAGAATAACAATTTAAAGAAAATATCTTTGTAATAGCTACAGAATGTGTGTTTTAAGCTGTGATATTTGAAAAATAGTCTAAAAGTTTATAAAGTAAAAAAGTTATAGTAAGCTAACGTTAATTTATTATTGAAGAACTAATTATTAAAATAAATTTAGTGTAGCCTAACTGTACAGTGTTTGTAAAATCTATAGTAGCATATAGTAATATCCTAGGCCTTCAAATTCACTCACCACTCACTCACTGACTCACCCAGAACAATTTCAAGTTCTGCAAACTCCACTAATGATAATGCCCTATACAAGTGTGCCATTTAAAAAAATCCTTTATGCTATATTTTGACTGTACCTTTTCTTTGTTTAGATACACAAATAATTACTGTTGTATTAAAATTACTTATGGTAATCAGCATAGTAACATGCTGTACAGGTTTATAGCCTAAAAGCAGTAGGCTATACCATACAGCCTAGGTGTGTAGTGTAAGTACAACCAATAATATTTGCACAATGATGAATTCATCTAATAACACATTTCTTAGAACCTACCCCATCGCTGAGTGACACGTGACTATATTTCAGAAGTTTCTTTTTTAAAATTATTTTCTAGGTTGAATGGGTTGTACATCCTTGGATGTAAAAACATTAGTTTGTTTTTATTTTGCTACTTGTGCATTTTATATTCAAAATTATTTTTCCTCAAAATTTGAAAGCATGGGTTTATTTTTTATAGTGTCTCATGCTCCCGAAAACTCAATTCTAATGATTTTTTTTGTTGCTTTGTGTGCAATTTCTATTTTTTTTCATCTAGAGAATTTTTAAGTTTCTATGTCTGTTTGATCTTCTGAAAGTCAAAGCCAAATGCAGCCTTGGTAAGTAATTTTCACCACTTAAACCTTCTATACACTTAATACAACTTCGTAAACTAAAAACCATATTTACCTTTTGCTCTGAATGATCTTTTAAACCTTCCTTTGATTATTTTTACCCATAGTGGGCCTTCCTCCCACCTCCCACCTCAGAAAAAATATATAGCCTAATCCCCCAAACCTGTGAGTATGCTAAATTACATGGCAAAGAGGAATTAGTTCCAAGTGGAGTTAAGGTTGCTAATCAGCTGACCTTAAGATAAGAAGATTATCATGGATCATCCAGGTGGGCCCAATGTAATTGCAAAGGTCCTCAGAAGACAGGGGCAGAAGAGCCAGAGGAAAAAACATGACAATGGAGGCAAGGTCAGACTGATGTAATGGGGGAAGAACTCAATCTGCCATTGCTGGATTTGAAGAAGGTGGAAGAGACACTGAATGGCCAAAGGGCAGTTTCTAGAAGCTAAATAGGCAAGGAAATAGATTTCTTTTTTCAGAGTCCCCGAAAGGGAATGCTGTCCTGCTGACACCTAGATCTTAGCATAGTGAGACACGTTGTACTTCTAATCTACAGAATTGTAAGATAATAACTCCGTGTTGTTTTAAGTCACTAAATCTTAGTGAACTTGATAATGCAGCAATAGGAAACTAATATACTCTTATCTCTCTTCTTTGTTTCTGGAATATCCATTATAACAATATTACATTTCTTGTATTATCCATCCTCCTAATATTTTAGTGTAGTATATGTATATATATATAGTGTATCATGTACACTAGTATAATGTATAGATATAGTGTATAGATATAGTATACATATACTACACTAAAATACATGCATTTTATACGTATACATCCATATGTGTATACATATTTTTAAAGTTAACATTTCTCTGCTATAGGACTATGAGATAAGTCTATAAGATTTTTCCCTTTAAGTTTCTGTGAATTCTAATCAAGGTCTTAGCTTTACTTTGGTTTTGACCTAATTATATTTGGTCTTCTGAATTATTCCTGTTTCTTTTGGAGTTTGCTTCTCTGTTTGTATATTTCATTGCTTTGATATCATTTATCTGGCTTTTCTCAGTTTTGTTGATCCCTATCTATTTATTGAACTAGATTTAATGGAATTGGTTTCCTCTGCCCTTGATAGGGTATTTTAACCCCAAAAAGCCACTATTGTGATTGAGGGCTTTGTACCTATTTATAAAAGGGAATTCAGGGTGGTCTCTCAGTTGTCCTCTCATTCTCTCTGCATGTATGTATATGTATTTGTGTATGATTCTAGACTCTTGATTAGCCTTTTCAAGGTTCATGAAATGATTTCAATTTCTCGGGCATATATGATTCTCATGAACATAACATTTTTATGGACACATTTTTCATATTTTCATTGGAAAAAAACAAGCTCTTTAACAGATGTTACTTGATTTTGTTTGTGTTGCTTTCTCCGGTAAGTATTACAAATGACTGAATTTTAAAGACAACGGAAAAACACCTTATTTTATAAGCAACTGAAGTTCATGCTTTTGAAATATGCCTAGAAACTTTAGTCCAGAGATATTTGAAGAAATATTCTCACTGAATAGCAAAAAGAACTTTTGACATGTAGAACAGTCAGTGATGGTAGCTCAATGACTTTGGGGAACTAAAATCCTAAATAAAAGGAGACTGAGAGTACTCTTTTCAGGGTTTCAGAACTCTATGGCTTTGTATTTTTATATTTGTTTTTTGCTGCAGTAAACAAAAACACAAATTTAACAGATTTAGGTTTTTTTAATCTACTAATTTACTCAACGTCTGAGATTTCCTTTGAGCAGTCAATTGCTCATGTTATCAGAGCTTTTCTGCTCTTACCCCGTTAGAACCTTGTTTGATGGGCCCAGCTCATAAAGGGTATCTATCGACCTACTTTGTCTAATCTAAATATCTGTTAAGTGCTTTGGGATATTAGTGTGAAGAGGACTTCCTTTTCTGTGTGCATGTGTTTGTGTTGATTTGTTCTGATACTGAGGTTAAGCCACAGTTGCTCTGGGCTTCACTTATGGCAGATTTTCTGTTTCTTTTATTTACAAAACAATCTGTTTACCCAAGAAGCATCTTTATTGGGTTTATGCCAGAGAAGTATTTACTTGACTCCTCCCATCTATATTATTTAACTATTTCCCTAGGATTCACAGCCACAAACTTGGTCAATATTTATTAATTTTACTCTTCAATTTGTATGCACACTTATAAACAGACTTAATTCCCATCACACTGATGGTAAACTCCAAGAAAGCATGCTCAAAGGAGCACAGGGAGTTGTATATGGGGAGGGTGCTGTCAGAGACTGGTTGACAATAGCAACGTTGTCCATAGAACCAATGGCAAACACATATGGTCCTTACTTATGCCTTCCTGCCCTCTGATAATGGGCAATGGCGGCTCTGAATCACAACAGTTGAACCCAACAGAGGGAATTCTCCTATATGTGGCATGACTCTGCCCACAGGCATATATCTTATTGAGTCCATGAGTGTCTATCTTATTGAGCACTTTTCTTTTATGCCGCGCAAATATAAGGCTGTCACTTTCTGAAACAAACTTTCTCTAGCTAGGATAGAGTCAAAGCAGATGCTACCAGCTAGAAACATTTCTGAAATATGTGCCTTGGGTTCCTTAACAAGGTTTAAAAAAATGTTTTTCCTCTGTTTCATGTTTAAACAGGACGATTCATCTAATCTACAAAACCAACAAATAGAACTACTGAAACTACAAACTGAACTACTGAAATATCAACTCACTTTGAGATAATTTGATAAATAGTGTGAGAGTGTTACTTTACTAACACTGATAATTGCCAACTTTTAAACATCATTTTATGAGCCAAGCCTTGCTTTTAGCTTTTCAAAAAAATTACAGACTCATTCATTCCTTAGTCACTTGGTGATATTGATACTATTATTCATCACCATTGTGCAGATGAAGACATCATCAAGGCACAGAGAAGTTAAGTAACCTGCCCATGTTTGCACAGCTATAAATGGTAGAAATGAAATTCAAATTCTGGCTGCCCAGCTCCAGAGAACATGCTATGCTAGTCTGCTTCATCAACTACTACCATATTAATTTAATTGGATTCTAAATTCAGATTAACAATTTTTTTTTTTTTTTGGTTGCAAGGAAATCATTTAACAAGTCCAGATTGCAACGTTTGGGATGCAAGTCTGAGTCCAAATCCGAGAACCCTAAACCATGTGACTACTAAAAACATTGAGTGTTCTGAGACCTGTAATATTATAAATTTCCATTTAAAATAACAGGTCCTGTCATAAATAAGTGTAAGTATGGCAAACTCTAAAGAGTATTGTATCCAAGAAGTGTTAAAACTCCTTTGATAGAAATGAAAAAAATGAGAAGATATTTCCTAAAACGCTAAATGAGTTGATTTGCTTTTAGTGGGTGAACACCAAACTTTGTTCACAAAACTTACCTTGAAAATACTTTATAAATAGGTTTCTATGACTCTACTGAGAGTTACCCTTGTTATTTCCTTTAGCAAACAAGAATGGTAAGATACAGTTTCAGTTGTATAGTATGAATAAATCATTTGTGGTTTTAGGTAAAGCTATACCTTAGTGAGTGATGCAGCTGCTCAAGCATACTTTATAACCTAAAATAGCTGGTAAAGTGAGGGCAGCCAGTAACCAGTGAATTATCCTACCACTGATTCCTCTAACAGATTCTTCCCTTCTTATTTTGAAATTAATCATTATGCCTCAAGTCCTATTCTAAGGGTCACTCTTTTGATTCTCCTGTCATATGACAAGTCATTTGCCCCACTCAATGGCACAAGCTGCCAAAAACAAGAATGAGTACTCTGGGGCCATGACATAGGTGTTTGTACAGAGATGAATTCCTGTCCAAAAATTACTAGTCCTATGTTACACACATATGGGGAAATGAATTGGAAACATGATTGAAATCAATTGAATATATCAGAGCAGGAGGGTAGATATGGTGTATTGAGTATGCTAAATAACTATGTTGTCTATGAGGAAAAAAAAAGCTCTATTGACCCCAAATTTAATACAAGTAGCATCCCTGAATACATTTCAAGACTGTATGTGTATGTACATAATGACAGCATTGTATGTTATTTGTGTTACGTTCTCCCTTCTGTTCACAGGAATCTGTTTGTGGCCTTTAAAGTTACTTTTGCACACGGCTGAAGTTTCACCTAGTAAAGTAAGGAAAGGTCAAAGACTTTTTTCTCCATTAGCATTGATATGAGTTCCTATTACTTAATTTATTTTGGGGGACTGCCAGTGGAAAACACAGGATGACCAAATATGGGAAAGACTGAAACTCTGGCTGTGAGTTTTCATGGTCTGCATCAGAATGCTACAAAAAGCTTTCTGCTGAATTGGCAGTGAATGAGAGTGGAAAGTTGGAATTAGTTGGTTATTTACTTTCAGTTTGATATTTTTTCTTTTCTACCATGCATAAAAATTACATAAATATCAGGAGAACAGAAGCAGTTAAGAAAAAAAATAACCTGTCACATTAAAGACATTCCGCATTTACTTAGACTCACAGATGCACAGAATGTTAGAATTGGGCTGTGAGAGCTAATCTAGTTCTAAATCCTCCATTTTATAGGTGAGAAAGTTGAAGCCTTGACAAAGGAAATGATGACCTTTGAAGACCAGTGAGTTTGTGGTTAAGAGATACTCCATGGCTTCTGTAGAGTGATGCTTCTGTGGATAGGGCATGAGTGCAACATTAGTGCCACTTTGCCTAAGAATATTGAACTTAATCATGAAGTTTGAGTTCTTGTCTCTTCCTTTGTTTTGGTTTATTTTTGCATACTCATGGGCCACATTTTTAAAGTTACCTTCCAGAACTGGTTTTCCAAGAAATTTGCTTTCCTTAACCTTTATTTGTGAGATTGTAGGTTGAATTTTTAAGAGGTAGGAAAAGAATACTGAACTGCAAAAGTTAACAGATTGTTGGTAAAGAAAATCAAAATAATTATACTGCCAATTTATTTGGGTATCTCCTATACATTTTGGAAGTAAAAAATATTTGTACAGAAATTCTAAAATGCACAAATATTAGCTATTTTTTTTATTATCCATTGGTTAAGAGCACTGACTCTAAGTTATATAGCCTGGGTCTTCTTCCCAGCGCTATCACTGACTAGTGGTGGGACCCCAGGATTGTTATTTAACCTCTTTGTGTCATTTCCTCATTTGAAAAATAAGGGTCATAACTGCCTCCATTGTATAAGGTTGTGGTAGGGAAGGAATTAATATATGTACAGTACTTAGAACTATGTGCCATTCTAAGCCTTTCATAATTGGTCTTATTGTTGTTGTTGTTGTTGTTACTATTATTACTCTGTTAGTTGTCCTTGAAAAATTTCTCAGTAGCACTGACTCTTTTTTTTGTTGTTGCATATTTTCTACAACCCACTTAAGATTCAGACCAAATCCTGCAAGACCGTTCTGCACATAATTTATACTTTTGTACCTGTTTGTCACAGCAAAAGTGGGAAAAGTTCTGGCTTACTGTAATCCACAAACCAGGGTTTTGATTTTTCTCTCATTCATGCACATTGGTGAACAGATGTGTGAAAACAACTCCCAGGGGCATTCAGTGAGGTCCAAATATCCAGGCTCCATGTAACTCTAAACTACCAGGCACACATATTGGTCCTTGAGGGCCCAAAAGAATGTCAGCTAAACCATCATTATTTCAGGCATGAGGTATACGTTTTGTTAACTAGTTGTACACACCGAAAACAAGAAAAGGAAGAGATGTTTTGATCACAATGAAATATTCAGAAGTCTAAGATGTAGTCGACACTTTTCCCATCAGGTAGAGGTTTTAGAGTTACCATATTTTCAACATAAGTACATAGTTTAAGCAATGGCGATAATGCTGTAACTATACTGCTTAATTCCTCATAGCATCAGCATTGGATACATTAAGGGAGATAAATTATATTTCTGATGCTTCTGAAATAACCCCTAAATCTCATCTACTTTTGTACTCCCTCAGATACAACATAAAACATTAAGACAAAGTATTTATAAATACTATCAAGAGATGTAGTAATAAGCAGCAGACAAGGTGAATCTTGCTATAGTATCGTGTTATATTTATTATATGCAGGCACACAAATCTAAAGAATATAATATAATTTAGACAAGACTTGTCTACTGTCCAGGAGCTAGAAAAGGACTGAGAAAAAAAGATTCTGGGTAAATCAGAGTTTTCTCAATTGCAACTGTGTAACAGGAAAAATTCTCATTTAAGACTGTGTGATCTGCTTGAAACCAGCTAAAAGAGTGCCATAGTTAGAGACTTTCATATACAGTTATTCAAGCACAGACAAGTTGACTGTCAGAGATGCTACAGAAGGGAATTTTGCCCTGGCCATGAGGAAGTGAAGAAGATCACTTCCAGCTCTAATGCCTACAATTTTAATACAATCATTAATCCCTACCATCATGAAGAGTGACCTCAAATTATTCCCAATCCATTCATCTACTCATATTTTTAAAAATCTACTTAATCATCAAAGCTGGAGTGACTACTATATTCCAGATACTGTTTCAAGGCTGGAACAGAACAGAGAATAAGAAAGATAATGCAATCTCTGCCATCATGGAGCATGCATTCTTTGGGAAGAAGTCTATCCAAGTTCAAATAAACAAAGACAATTGGTATTTTTATGATTATTTTGTTATTCTTAAAAAATTGGCAAGTGCTCTGAAGGAAATAAATTAAGGTGATATTATTATTGTGACTAAATGAGATTCTGGATCATCAAGGAAAAAAACTTTTTAAGAAGTAACATGTTCTCACTCATATAGTAGACCTTGATCATCCAACGTACTACCACAAGAAAATGACTGACAGTGGTGGGAAACTACGGGGGGGGAGGGGCGATGGGATTAATGGTGATAAATATCTGTCTGGGAATGGGGAGACACCTCTTATCATCAAGGGTGCCTGGACGAAGCATTTTTGTATGCCTAACCCCTAACTGTACCCCATAATACCATAATAAAAAAAAATAAAAAAAAGAATACTGCCACCCTCTCAATCCCCCAAATATAAAGTTTTAGGAGTCTTTGATTTCTTTTTCTATATCTGCTATGTTTAATCAACAGAATTCTACTGCCAGTACCGCCCATTCTTTTCATTCCTACTGACACCCTTTTAGATCAGCTTCTTTCCCTGTCACCTGATGATGGTAGTATAGCAAATCTTGTTTTATTGTACTTCACAAATACTGTGCTATCGTGTTTTTTACAGATTGAAGGTTTGTGGCAACTCTGTGTAGAGCAAGTCTATCAGCACTGTTTTTTTTTTAACAGCATGTGCTCACTTCCTGTCTCTGTATCACATTTTTGGTAATTCTCGCAGTATTTCAAACTTTTTTCATGATTATCATATCTGTTTGAATGATCTTTGATCAGTGATTTTTGATGTTACTATTGTAATTGTTTTGGGGTCATGAACTGTGCCCATATAAGATGGTGAATTAAATAAATAGTGTGTGTGTTCTGACTGCTCCACCTCTCCCTCTCTTCAGGTCTCCTTATTTCATGAGACACAACAATATTAAAATTAGGCAGAGTAACAACCCTACAGTGGCCTTTAAGTGTTCAAGTAAAAGAAAGAGTTACACATCTCTCACTTTCAATTAAAAGCAAAAAATGATTAGGCTTAGTGAGAATGATGTGTTGAAAACGGAGACAGGCTTACTGAGCCAAACAGTTAGCCAAGTTGTGTATGCAAATAAAAAGTTATTGAAGGAAATTAAAACTGTGACTCCAGTGAACACATGAATAATAAGAAAATGAAACAGACTTATTGCTGATATGGAGAAATTTTTAGTGGTCTGGATAGAAAATCAACACAACAATTCTTTAATCCAAGTCTAGTCTAGATCAAGGCCCTAACTCTCTATTCAGTTATATGAAGTTAAGAGAGGTGAGGACATTGCAGAAAAAAAGTAGAAGTTAGCAGAAGTTGATTCATGGGGTTTAAGGAAAGAAGGCATCTTCATAACATAAAAGTGCAAGGTACAGCTGCAAGTGCTGGTATAGAAGTTGCAGCATGTCATCCAGAAGATACAGCTAAGATAACTGATGAAGGTGACTATAATAAACAACAGGTTTTCAACGTAGATGAAATAGCCTTCTATTAGAAGGAGATGACCTCTGGGTCTTCATAGCTGGAGAGAAAAAGTCAATGCCTAGCTTTGAAACTTCAAAGAACAAGCTTACTCTCTTGTTAGGGACTAATGCAGCTGATGACTTTAAGTTGAAGCCAGGCTCATTCTCCATTCTCAAAATCCTAAGGCCCTTAAGAATTAATGCTAAATCTACTATGCCTGTTCTCTATATATTGAACAACAAAACCTAGATGACAGCACACTTGTTTACAGCATGGTTCACTGAATATTTTAAACCCACTTTTGAGAACTGCTCAGGGAAAAAAAAAGATTCCTTTGGAAATATTATTGCTCACTGACAATGCAACTGGTCACCCAAGAGCTCTGATGAAGATATAGAAGGATATTAATTTTGTCTTCATGCCTGCTAACACAACCATCCTGCAGCTCATGGATCAAGGTGTAATTTTAACTTTCAAATGTTGTCATTTAAGAAACACACTTCATATAGCTGCCATAGATAGTGACTCCCCTGATGGATCTGAGCAAAGTAAATTGAGAACCTTCTGAAAACAAGTTACTATCTAGGTGCTATTTGTGATTCAATCATAAAATCAGAATATTTGTGATTCATAAGAAGAGGTAAAAATATCAACATTAACAGGAGTTTGGAAAAATTTTATTCCAAACCTCACGTATAACTATGAGGGGTTCAAGACTGCAGTGGAAGAAGTAACTTCAGATGTGGTGAAAATAGCAAGAGAACTAAAATTAGAAGTACACTTGAAAATGTGACTGAATTGCTGCGATCTCATGACACAACTTGAATGAATGAGAGCTCGCTTTTAAGAACATAGTTTCTTGAGATGAAATCTACTCCTGGAGAAGATTTTGTGAATATTATTGAAATTACAACAAAAGGTTTAGAATATTTTATAAATTTAATTGATAAAGTAGTGGCAGGGTTTGAGGGGATTAACTTCAGTTTTCAAAGAAGTTCTATTGTGGATAAAATGCTATCAAACTGCATCACATGCTACAGAGAAGTATTTTGGGAAAAGAAGAGTCCATTGATGTGGCAAACTTCACCGCTGCCTTAGTTTAAGAAATTGCCACAGCCACCCTCACCTTTAGCGACCACCACCCTGATCAATCAGCAGTCACCAACATCTAGGCAAGACCCTCCGCCAGCAAAAATATTATAACTCATTGAATGCTCAGGTAATCAATTTGCACTTTAGCAAGTACTTAAGGTATTTTTTATTTTAATTTTTTAAAATTTCCATAGCATTAGGGGTAAAAATGGTTTTTGGTCACATGGATGTATTGTATAGTGGAGAAGAAGTCTGGGCTTTAAGTGTACCCTCCACTCCTGTGCACATAGGTGATTTTTCATCCCTTCCCCCTTTCCACCCTTCCCCCTCTAAGTCTCCAATGTTCATTATGCCATTCCATATGCCTTTGCAGAGCCAATAAAGTATTTTTAATTTAAGGTATAAACATTTTTTAAGACATAGTTCTATCAAACACTTAATAAACTATAGTGTAGTGTAAATATAACTTTTATATACAGTAGGAAACCAAAAAATTCTTGTGACTCAATTTATTGCAATATTTGCTTTATTGAAATAGACTGGACCTGAAAAATAATTCCCTCAGATCACTCTTCTTAATTAATAGCTCAATTTTTTAACATTCCATTACAAATTGCTAGTTCCTCTTTCCCACATCTCTCTGTTTGCTCTAGTTGCCATACCTGTCCCAGTTCAGATTTGACATCCTTCGTGCTTCCTTCTATCCACCTTTCTGGTTGAATTAGTGAGCTTGCCCTTTTCTCTGGGCCTCTTCTTTGGCTTCTATACCGCTACTTGCCCGAGCTAAAAAAACTGTGAACTTGTCTGTTCTCCTCTGTATTCACCTAGAGGTCAAAGCCTGTGTCTTTCTCCATCTGGTTCTAGATGTCCCTCAGAAAATCCTCTGCAGACCAAGTGCCTAAGAAATTATCATAATAATATAAGAAAAGGATTGGCAGTAGTGAGAAACTGCCAGGGGAGGAGGAAGGCACACTTCATCAATAAGGGTACCTGATATCAAACCAGGTGAAGTGGGGACCAAAGTGAGGCCCAAATTTTACCTGTGCAATGACCATTTGTATACCTACCCCTGAATTGTACCCATCTTTCAAATTTAAATTTTTTTTTAAATGTGTCAAGAAGAAATCAGATGAATGAAAACAGCTTTAGCATACCCTGCTGCACAGCTCAAAGTTCAAGAAAGACAAATTATAAGATTCTTACCTTAGAGACTGATGGATTATAAAAGCTTATATTATATTTCCTATGACATTTTAAAATATTCCAGGAACCATCTTATAGATTACATTGACTGTCAGGATGACTATCCTATGAAATCAATGTCAATGAACTATTTCCATTTGAAAGATGAGGATTTGGGGGCTCAGAGAGGTTAAGGGTTACTCAGGATCACAGAGCTTCTATTTGGCAGAACCATATCACCTGTTCTTTCTGCCACAGCAGTTAGCACGCAAGAAAAGTAAGCACTGTAATTTTATTTTTTAAGTGTTGCATAAATCCAGACATAGCAGAGTCAAATGGATTACCTGCCACTGACACACCCAGTGTACGCTAATGAAAGGCTCAGTCATTATTCATGCAAATCATATCCAAAAAACACACTAGGTCCTTTATCCCAGAAGGAGACATATATAGGACAAATCCCAGGCATGAAGTTCAGAAATTTAGAAAATCGTTCTGCTTAAACTGCTGATATATTCCACTGGAGTTTATTGGAAATTATTTTTTAGAGCTCATTTCTGGGTTCATGTTCAATGCACTATCAATGGCTTTACAGCTGTTTCGGAGGAGATAAGAGACCGTCCATCAGGCTCAATGCTGCTGGTTTGTGTCATTTCCTCTTAGGAAAATTGCCCAGAAAAAAAGAAACCTATTCCCAGGGAAAGTTTTCAGAAATTATTCACACTATTGAAGAGTCTGGAAGAAACTAACAATAGTGTCTACCCTGGGGCAGCACATATGTGAGCAATGGGGCTAGGAGGGAGTGATGAGGCACCTTAGAATTAGAACTGAACTTGCATGATAATGTCATTTAAGGCTCTAGAATGTCAGGGCCCTTCTCCTCTTCTTCCTCTTCTCCCACCCCACTATTCATCCCAAATCCTCTCAGGTTAAGAGAGAATGAAGACCTCGGCCTCGGACAATGTAATGCAGCAGAAACTGAAACCTAGAGAAGGGATTCAGGGTGACTGTTGGTGGGGAAAGTTGCTTTGAGGACTAACATTGTATGTGTGTCATTTGATGGGGTGAGGGTCTTTGATCCAGTTCTGCCTACTATGCCTCAAGTTCCTTAAGGAAGATATCTGAAAAATCAGAAAAGAAGTTACTTAAAATGTATTTGTACAATAGAGACTGAGCCCCCTACCTCTTTTCTTGTTTTTATGTATCCCAAACAGAAGGAGATCATAAGTACAGTGATTTCAACCTTCAAAGTTCAGGGAGAATATCCTTTCAATGTCCAGTGGGGTCCCAGGCATAAAAATGCTGCAGAGCCCAGTATGACATAAGCCCTCACAGACAAAATTGTAGACACCGGTTTCAAGTGTTCACAAGATGGACAGGTTTGGTTCTTGACCCATTAGGCAAATTTCAGAGGGCAAGGGTGGAGTCCATGTCAGAAGTCCACAGTGAGGTGCTGTAAGTGCTCCGTGAAACCTGTGAGGGCTGACCTGTGTATCAAGCTGTGATTAGAAACAGGATCCACAGTCAGGCCCTGGGTTCAGATTCCTGGGCTTGGTCAAAGGGCAGTTGGCAAAATCTGCCTCCTGTCCTGCCTGTGACCAGGTGGTTTTCACTAAAAAGGCTAGGCAATGCCACAGGGAGCATTAGCTCCAGCAGGGGGATTTTCATGGCAGCAAAGAACATGGGTATACCCTGCTCATGGAAGGAAGGTCAGCCAGATCTGCAGCAGATATTGTTGGTGCCCGGCCTGGAACACTTTTGGTAAGGATGTGCCCAATCTTCCAGTGAGTGTTGGTTGCTAATGGTTCAGAAACATTGACCTCTATGGAGAAGAGCTACAGCCCCTAGAATTGACTCCTAGCCATCTCCTCTGCACTAGACAGCCCACAGCCAACAGCTGAGGAGCACAGGAGTATCAAAGGCAGACCATTTGCCTGAGGGTAGGACCAACTCTGTGGGGGCAATTTGCACTCCAGAGCTTTTGTGGGAATAGACTGGAGCTAGTTTCTAGCTGCTATCAGATTTCGATTAGTATTTTTTCCCCTGTGCTACCCTGTTTCCCTCATTCTGCTTCTCCCAAGATGCCCTCCTCCACCCAATAAACCATTTGTGCAAGAATCCTCAGCTCATATTCTGCTCACAGGAATCTCAACTAGAGGCAAGAAGCCTACCTAGAACTTTGCAGTCAAACACACGATAATGGAGATGCAACGTCTGATGAGCCTCTCCCAGGCCCCGGCCGACAGGTGGAAACTGGGAAGACACGGATGTCCAAGTTACAGAAAGCTATGAGGCACACATCTGAGCATGTTGTGAGCACCCATTGAATCCTGGAGGTCTGACTTGATTGATAAAGCTCCACATTTTCATATGGTTGGTTCTTTGCATGCCTAAATTTCTGCTTGCCCCCCCCCAAAGTCCTCAGGAGCCAGTCTCTGCAAGGACAATTAATTTCACTTGCTCACCAGATTCAAGCACAATTAGTCACTGGGTTTTCCATTAGTTAATGGCATGCAGAGCTACCAGAAACATCATTTTTTACATCTGGGGAAGGAATAAAATAAATAAGGTCTGAGGAGAAAACCTAACCCCACAGTAGCTGCTGTTTGCAGATGAGCTGAAAAACCAATTTGTCAACACTTGTGCTTGGACTGCAGACACTAAGCTGTCTTGATGATTTGGAAATGTGTGACAGATCTCCCCTGATAAACTCAGAGTCAGGCAACCTGACCTCCAAAACAGCCAGAGCTAAGCCTGAAATCTATTTCTAAAACAAAATCTCAAGGGCCAAAGTATTCAACAGGACAAGAAATAAAGTGGGACTAGAGAAGATAAGTTTTAATTAAGACCAGGGCCTAGGTGTAATGGCTGCCAACAGGCCAAGAATGCCTACCCAGCCAGCGAGTCTGTCATCAAGTAGCCAGCAAACAGTGAGAGGGGGCCTGGCATGGTTCACCCTTGTGACTCAGTTGAGGGGGGAGTCGGGATCAGAGTTCAACAAGTTCCTGGATGCATCACCAATTGAGAAGACAGAAAGGAGATGCTGCTAACAAAAATGTGTATCAAGAAGTGCTGCTAGGTAACACCTATCATGTGCTAGATACATTCACATAGTTGTCTCTCTTTTCAACAGCTTTGTGGAGGAGGAATCAATAGTTCTACCTAAAAGTCAAAGGAAACAAAGCTGAAAAGATACAAATCCACATCAGCTGAGTACCAAAGTATACATGATTTTTGTCTTACAATGATTTTATTCTCCATACTTCTCTGGAATCCTAGTTGGATGGGCCATTCCCTCACTTCTTCAGCTTTGGTTTATATTCCTTGAAAATTAAATTACACCCTGAGCATGTAACTAAATTTCTCTCTTATTGGATAAAGGAGAAGTCCCATGCTGCTGTTTAACATGCATTATTATAGGTAATCTACATCTGACATAAATCAGGCTCTCAAAGAATGTCGATATCTTAGTTTGTCCTTTAATCTAGTATTCTTTCTAGCCTCACAAGCCCCATCACATTCAGGGGCAGAACTACCAGGGAGAGAATGGAGCCGTGGGTCTGACCTGAGTCTCCCCTAGGAATTATCGTTTATGAGCTGGGCTGTGAATGAAAAGTAGAGTTTTGAAGGTAAATAAACTGCAAAAAACATTCCAGGAAGGAAGAACAGCATGAGCAATGATGGGATAAGGTAGAACACAATCCATTTTTTAGTCTGGTAAGAGATTAAAGAGAAGTGAATTAATAGAGCTGTATCTTGAGACGCTAGAGAAAGAGTGATAGTACCAGAGCCTCCTCAGACACCAAGAAAGCACCTGCGTCTGCAGAAGAAGAAATTTAACTAGGACATAAGCAGACAGGATACTGTTTCTCATTCTTTAGTTACTTGGCAGTCAAAGACCAAGAATCCTGTTTCCCCATCACCAGCACTCTGTCCTCATCTAAACTCTAAGTAGGTCAGAGCTAAGACAGGGCCTAGGGTGGGATTCCTGACAAGAATCAAATCATCTCTAAAGAGTCTTTCAACTGAGGCCTCAGTGGAGCAAGAAGTTCAGGGTCCTACTGGATCCAAGAGGAATGATCACCTTCTTGTTGGCCAAGGTGTCCCAGGAGAAAATCTCAACTGAGATGATTTAGCAGAGAAGCTACTTTTTTAAAAAATTGATATCCCAAAAGAAAAGATCAAAGTCTGGACATAACGCACTAATTTCTCCTCCACCAAACCTTCAAGAAAATTCAAAGAGAATTATGGCTCCAGGCTGTGACTCTCTTCAGCTCTTTCTTGTGTCTAGAAGCAAAAGTTGTTAACTGGGAAGAACTGACATCTAGAAGGTTAATACCCAAAGATGAGTCCTGGAGCTTGGTTCCTTCTACAATGAATGGCCTAAGGAGAGGTCTTAACACCTCAACTGACCTTTGTTCCTATATTACCTGGTTCCCTTCTGCACTTGAATCTCAAATGTGTTTTCACTTTCTCTGGTCTCCTTAGAGACTGCCTTATCCATCAGCACCTCTTTATCTTGCCTCTGGCTACTCTCAGTCTAAAAGCATGACCAGGTCCACCTCATTATAGAATAGTAATACAACATTCAAATCTCCCTGGACACCTCCGCCAACCCTGCCACCACTACCCCTGCAAGCTACTGCTTTCTCTCCCCTTCCTCTCACCATTAAGGTTCTCTATAATAACACGTCCTCACTTCTTCAGCTTTGGCTTTTACTCCTTGAAATTTAAATTACACCCCTGGCATGCAACAAAATTTCTCTCTCGATGGATGAAGGAGAAGGAACTATACTCAGCCACATCCCACGCTGCTGCTTAACATCCATTATTATAGGTAATCTACACCTGACATAAAAAAGGTATCAAAGAATGTTGATGTCTTAGTTTGTCATTTAATCCAGTGCTCTTTCTAGGCTTACAAGTCCTATCACATTCAGGAATAGAACTACCATGGCAGTGGTGTGGGGTGGGGGACATCATTTCAGAAGCCCCAGGGATTCAGATATCAACCACAAACCAAATCCCCACCCCTGCTACATCCCTGCAATACCTTCTTCCTGGAAGATCATAGCTTCCCAGCTCCCCAGGCCGCTCCCCATCCTCCCTAATCATGGATTTCTCTCTCATCTGCCTCTGCCATATCTTAAATGTGACTTCTGCTGAAGGTTTTGTCCAAGCCCTTCTGGTTTTTCAGTCTACAGTAATTTCATTAGGAACTAGTTCCCACAATGATGAGTGCATGTCTTTGCAGGGGACCCTGAAGACTCTGGGTTTAGCAATCTTGACTTTTCCCAGACCAACAGGTGTATATATATCCAGCTCTTCCTCAGCCTAACATGAAGGTACCTGAGGAGGCCTCTTGGAGGAGGGAACAACTGAATTAATGTCAGTGCCCTGGAGAAGCAGGGTAGTTGGGTCTTTCAGGTAGAAGGAGCATGGAGGCAAAACAGGATACACAGGCAAAGAGCTCCTGGTCTGTTAGGCAAAATGTGTTACCAATAGAGGTAAGGAAGTGGATGAGGCAAGAATATGTCTCAAGATAATGCTGCTAGACAACAAGAAGCTACAAAAGAATATAGTGACATAAACAAGGCAGAAAGTATCAAAAAAATTAGCTGTTGTTAAATGGACCTCTTGGCAAACCACGTGTGAGAATCACTGTGGTGATACTAACATACTCCAGTGACTATCATGGAGGCAGCCCCACTCCCTGTGAGCCATAGCATGAAAGCGTTGACCAGGTGATGACAGTGATGGGCCTAGGGGAGGGTGGTAGCTCAGCGTGGGTGATTATGGAAGGAATTCTGTGGCCTTGGAAAGGATAGCTCTAACTCTCCTGCATAGGCCATAACCTCGGACACATCAGACCTATACTACCAACCTGCTCCTCCTTCCAATGCCCAAGAGTATTCCACCAGCCATTCTAGGGATGTCCTGGAGCTCCCAATAATAATGAAGGGTAAATGTAAGGACAAGATAAGCATGTGTGAAGTGGTAGGAGATGCAGAATGAGTCAAGTGATCAACTTGGCTGCAGGCAGATACAGAAAGGCCAAGCATAACACTCTTTACCATCCTCCTCTTTCCAGACCACATCCCACCAGTGCCCAAACTCTGCCAGTCACTCTCTGAAGCATCTCCTTCCACAGATCCTCCTCTACTTGGGCTTCCCCCTGGAGACTACACCCTTACCCACTCCCTAGCCCAGGAGTCTACAGCTTCTTTCTCTAGCCTATTTACACAGTTCATTTCCCAAACATACCGCTGTGATCACGGCCGACTTCTGATCAAAACACTCACTCACTTGCCATCCAGTGTAGAAATCCTTGATCTTGTATTCCAGGCCAGCCATGACAGGGTCCAACCTCATGTCCACATTGGTTCCCCTGAGCTGCCCATGAGTCCTGTCCTCCACCACATCTGAACCCAGGAAGAGAGCAAGGAAGCGCTGAATGGCGTTCTCTGGCACCTCTTTGTTATTCAAAATGTCACTCAACATTTTAAAACACATTAGATTTTTTTGCTAATCCAAACAAAGTTCATGAAGAATATTAGTATTTTCATCTATTCTGGAAAAAATAAAAAAGGATGAAAGAAACAGGTTTGGCAAACTTAAGTTGCCCAAGGTTTATTGATTTCCAGGACAGGGACTCAGACCTTTGTCAGACCATTTCCGCATCTACATTCCTCTCCCCACAACTTGAGCATTCTCCAGAATGCACTGCAGGTCCCCACCCTGGATTTTACCTGGCATGCACTGCCTCTTTACCTGGAATGCCTCATGCACCATCACATTCTAAATCTAGCACCTTCTTTACGGCCCAGCCCCTTTCCTGCTACCTCAGCTGGGAGTAACAATTTCCTCCACACTGCCTTTAGCCCATGCCTTGGAGCTCATCACTCTGTGTTCTGCTGGCATTTCTGCTACTCTCTCATTTCCCATATTAAACAGCAAATTCTCCAATAAAGGGTTCTTTTCAGATATATGGCGTTTTTCTCCATATATGCTTAGCACAGTGTCTACACAGCGCAGATGCTCAACCAGAGTTGGACCAATGTTGGGGTACCCCAGGCAGTTCATTCATCAAATGTGTGCTTTCAGTGCAATCCTGGCAGAGCTCATGCACCAGCAAATACTGCGAGAGCACTCTGTCCCTTTTCTCATGGTTTGGACTGTTCTTTAGGAGGGGGAAGCAGCAGAGAACAACAGATCCTAGATGAAGAGGATCAGAAAGACAGACTCCTCTCAGAACCAGCTGACTTCTATACAGCAAAGGACAAGGGTTCCAGACAAGCCCATGAGGATGCAGGGAAAGGCAATGCACAAATAAGAGAAGGATGCAAGATGAGTCTCAGGACCAGATCTTCCATGAGTTCTCAGGTAGCAGTCTCTTTATTTCCCAGATCCTGTTTCCCCTTCAGGAAAATACGAATAATACAGTATCCATGTCCCAGAGAGGTGGGAAGATAATATGAAATTTTGTTTGTAAGACACTATAGAATATAGCTTGTGGTGTATAGCAGCTATGGTCTATGATCAGCAGGATGAATGTTCAACAACAGGCTCTCCACAAATAAGCAAACTAATAAAAAGCTCTGTATTGTAGAGTTTTCTTATTTATATGGTAGAAATACTCCCAATATAGACAATTTTAAGCTAGCAATGTGATGTTACTGAATTGTCACCGGTCAACTATAGCACACCACTGTTTGTGGCTCACAAAAAAAGTTAACTCCTTTTGCCATTCTCTCTACCTCCCTATAAACACAGAAAGACTTCTTTTCTAGGTGAGAAAATAAACTAGCAACTGTGACTTCCAGTTGGGTTGTCAACAGAAGACAGAGATTTCAGACACCCTTCTCCAATGTGACCAAGGCCTCCTGTGAGCCTTAGCAATACAGCCATGGATGGGTTGAGTCACTGAGTCTGGGGTGCAGCCAAGCTCCTGGAATGTAGGTGCTTAGGAAGAATCACATGCCTGCTTGTTCTGAGAATTTTCTTCAAATTTGTAGGAAAATTCACCATCTGATGTCCTTCCCTGGGGAAATGGTTCATGGCTAGACAGTCTTTCAGTGTGGTCAGTATTTACTTTCTAAGGATGTGAGGGACATCCTACATTTTCACTTATGATCAGTTTCTAATTTGTTTCTCAGTTTGCCTCAGCCAGTCTGATAAAGCAACCTCTTTTACAATTAGTACTTAAGTGATACCAAATTACCATGGCAACAGGCTTGGCCAGTAGCCCTCATATGCAGCTCACTACAACCCCAAGATACACAGCAATTACAACAGAGTTTCCTTTTACCTCTGCCTGAAACTTACTCACCAAGAGAGATTTATCTTACTAGAACATTCTCAAGGCTTGTTGTAGGCATGCAGGAAAAAATACAAAAACAAAATTTCAGTAGGCAAAAGTGAAGGTGATCTTCTACAGACATGTTTTGAGGAATGTGTGAGTATCAAAGTGGATAAGGTTAACCCCAAAACTCTCAATCACAATATGCCAGTCCTATTGGAGAGAAGATCTCCAGGCCTTAAAAGAGGTCATTTTGAAAGTATTGATCTGACAAAGAAAATATGAACACATCTTTACAGTATTGTTTTAGTTTTTAGACTTAGCATGGGACATAGGCTATGTCCAGAGGACTGGTGAGCTGAGATATGGCACTGTGGTCCATATAAAAGTCATAAAAATCAACTATAAAACAAAGATGTTTTCCCCTTTTCTCATTAAAAGCAGCAGAGGCAAAGAAAATGCAATCCTGGTGACTCTAGCTTTTCATGCTTACTGTCCATAAACTACATTGAAGATCTCTGATAAAATCTGACATAAGAAAAAATTTTAAAAACTTGAATATTCTTCCAAATATTAAACAAACTAAATCCATACTTTGAAGTCATTGCACAAAAACTATTGGCCCAGATATCTTCACTGTAGGGTTCTACTAGGTATTTTAGAACAAAATATTTCCAATCTTCAACAGACTCTTGAAGATAACAATGAAGTTTTTCCCTGTGATAGAGAGTAACTAAATGCTCATTAATTCTATTTCCTCTCACTAGCCACAAACAAACACTACATGCTGCAGCCTTCCTGGCAATTAGATTGGAGTCATGTGACTAGATTCAAATTAAGAGAATATAGGCAAAAACTATGTATAAAAATTCTAGACCAGGCCATAAAACCTGAGTTTATGTATTCTTTCCTCTTGCATGGCAACACTAGAAGCCACTCATTTAATACTGGGCTTCACAATATTTATAGACTCTGGATGTGTTAGTCATCCCCTATGCCAAGGGGAGTGACCTGAACCATACTGAACTGTGATGCAAGACAGAATGAATTGTATTAAGATACTTTGATATGTAATTGTTACCACAAGATAGCCGAGACTAACTTGACAAATACACATACCCCAGTATAATTTATAATATTAGCATAACTTTGGTGACAAAATTAAAGTACATGTCAAACTTGCTGGCAAATATAGGTGTAAAGCTCCAAACAAAAATTGGAAACATGAATGCAGCAATATTTTAAAAAATATAAAAACACTGTAACCTAATGAGTTTTATGGTTGGCAGAGCTAGCTGAGGCTTTATTATGGGAAAAAAATGATTGAATTGGTTTTTAGTTGGGAGCATGGGCAAGAGGGGGTTCCCCAAGAAGTAAACTCCCCTCAAGAGTGGTCTGAGGGCTAAGGTTGAGCCACAGGTGGGATTCCCATCCCTAGGATCCCCCACAAATCGCCTCCCCTACAGGCTCTGGGGTGGCCACAGGAGAGGGCAGGTTGGAAGGGGCTGCAGTGTTGTTATTTGTTTTGTTTTGGTTTTCCCAGAAATGCAAAGTTGGTTTAACATTAGAAAGATCAGTGTAATTTGCCATATTAGCATATTAAAGTAGAAAAAACAGCCAGGCTTGGTGGTTCAGCCTGTAATCTCAGCACTTTGACCGAGGCGAGTGGATTGCCTGAGCCTGTGGGTTCGAGACCCACCCGGGCAACTTGGTGAGACCTCTTCTCAGCAATAAATCAAATATCAGCCAGGTGTGATAGCACGTGCCTGTAGTTCTGGCTACTTGGAAGGCTGAGGCAGAAGGATTGCTGGAGTCCAGCAGGTTGAGACTGCGGTGGCTGGGAGCATGCGACTGCACTCCAGTCTGGGCGACAGAGTGAGACTCCAACTCAAAAAAAAAGAAAAAAACTACGATCATCTTCATAAATGCAGAAAAAGCATTTAATAAAATGTAATATCTATTCACCTTTAAAAAAATTTTAGTTTCATAGGAATAAATAAATTTACTAAATTAATAATAGATATCTGTAAAGCATGTTAAACATCACTCTAAATGGCAAAGTATGGAAAACTTTTCCTTTGAGACCAGAAATCAAGATGAGTAAGTCCACTGTATTAGTCAGCATGAGCTGCCTAACAAAAAACCATAGACTGGATGGCTTAGTTAACAGAAATTTATTTTCTCACAGTTTTGAAGGCTGGAAGTCCAAGAGCAGGGTGCCAGCATGGTTGAGAGTCTGGTGAGGGCTTTCTGCTGGCTTGCACACTGTCCCCTTTTCACTGTGATCTCACAGAGAGTGAGAAAGAGCTCTTCTGCTTCTTGTAAGGTCACAGTCCTTAGGAATTAAGGCTCCACCTTTATGACCTCATTTAACCTCTATTACCTCATAAAGACCCTATTTCCAGATATTCATCACACTGGAGATTAGGGCTTCAACATATGAGTTTTGGAAGGATATAATTCAGTCCATAGAACTAAATACTGTTTTAATTTAACATTGTACTGGCGGTATTGTTTAGGGCACTAAGAGGAGGATAAAACTATAAAGATTGTAATAAATAAATATAATTATGATTTTCACAAATGATATTACTGTGCACAGAGCAATTTCAAGAAAATTTATAGTTAAGTTATTAAAATTAATAAGATTGTTTAGAAAAGTATCTGGATTAAAAAGCAATATATAAAAGCAACAACTTAAGAGTAAAAGATAAAGTAAAAATTATAAGATACCGTTTAAAATACAATAAAAATGTCAAGTGCCTAGGAATAAATCTTACAAAAGGTGTCTATGTTTTTATGGTAAAAACAGTACAAGATAAATTAAATTGAGAGAAAGACTATTTAAATAAATGGAGAAACTACCATTTACATGGATTGGAAGACACAGTATTATAGTCACATAATTTATTTATAAGTCAGTCTGTAAATTCAATACAATCAGACTACCCTCCAATAATTTTTTTAAATTGAAAACACTGATCCAAAAATTTATATGAAATGAAAAGAGCTAAGAGTAGCAACAACAACAAAAAACTCTTGAAAACAAGCTAGGTTGGTGTCATTGCTATAACAAATATCTAGATTTATTGTAAAGTTAAAAAAATTAAAACAGTGTGGCATTTTACAAAGATAGCTTATTAGTTAAAAGGGACAGAAATAGGAAGCCTAGAAGCATGCCCACATACTTAATTTATGACAAAGATGCCATTGTGCTTAAGGAGGGCAGTAATTTTCTGATGGAATAGCAAGCACATATAGAAAATGTAGCAGAAATAAATGTACTATTCATTTGTCAATATACATGTTATGATATGAAGTGATATATCTAATAAAAGATGTGTAATACCTTTACTTAAAAACAAAAAGTTACTGAAGAATAAAACTAAATGAAAAAATATGTATACTATGAATCAAAAAAACTCATGTCACACAGGTATCCAATTATCCCCAAGTATATTCAATTTTTTTTTTAAATCTAAGAAACTGATTCTCAAATATATATGAAAGAATGTGCTTCAAGGAAATTCTGGGGGGAAAAACACAGATAAGTGTGACAAGCACAAAAGTATGAGAGGGCATAAAGACAAACAATTAGATCACTGGATGAGAAAAGAAAGCCCAGAAAGAAGTTCAGGTACATACAAAGCCTACTTATGTGATTGAAGAGGTACTAGGAGTCAGTGGAGACTGTCAAAACACATAGAACTTCACAGTACAAAGAGTGAACTTCCAAACACACATTTTTTGATTGACTAATAATTGAGGGGAACCCAGGATGGAATGCAGATTGTATCACAGAAATCTAACTAGAGAATAAATGCATGACAGATCACCGAAGGGCATGGGAAAATAAGTTAACCCAAGTAACTTTGAAAAACAGTATTTTGACTGGAAATTGTAAAGCTAAAGAAACTATTTGTACGTATTGCTTTAGTTTTAAATTTTGATTCCCATTAAAATATGGGTTAATATTCTGAAATTTATGTCCAAATATACTGGGTTGGAACAAGTAAGTAAATGAATGGTGGATAGAGGATCCAAGTTTCTGACCGGTGTAGAGGGAAATTATAGATAAATAAAAGAAGAATGCTAAAATTAAGCACACAGTACTGGATCAGAGTCAGGGTCAACAGTATGCATTCATGATTAGCTAAATAAATATACATGTGCATAGATAAACAATCATAGACACATGTGCACACATGAATTTAGACACAGGTTATTTCCTAGCTCTAACCTCTGAGAGGACCTAGAAGCAGTGATGCCCTACTAGCAATGAGTATACCTAGAGCCCGTATCTTGGATTTTAATACCAGTCTTAAATAAAAGGAACCAAGTTCTTTGGAGAGACAGCTGATTCTAGGGCTGGGGCAGGGAACATACAAGACAGGTATGAAACATCTTATAGTGCCAAAAATAAGTAATAAAAAGGAAGGAAGGAGAAGAAAAAATGGTGATATGCCAAAGACATTCAGGAACCAAACAAAAAGAACTCCCCAGGGCCAATGTTGAAATATTTGAGCAACAAAATAAATATGGTACTATTGGATTATAACCTGAAGAATAAAATATTCATGGGTCTATACTATAATAAATTAATAGTGGGATAATACAAGATAAAGCTCTCTTGGAGAAGAATTTCAAATAACTTATGTATATAGCCCTTCCTCTGGGAAGTGGAACTTTTCCCCTCAACCCTGAGTATGGGCCGTTCTTAAGGACTTGCTTCTAAAAAATAGAATATAGAAAAGAAGTATAAGTTCCTTCATATTAGGAAAACCTGGAAAACACTATGTTAGCCAAGAGAACAAGGTAAGCATCAGTGATAACTAACTTCCATAGCATGTAAATCTGATATGATGTGACAAGAATAGCATTTCTTCTCAGAGGTCTTCCTCTCCCCAAACAAGTGAAAAGCATGGACTATTTAATAAATGGTACTGTGATCAAAGTTTGTTCATATGAGTTAAATAATATTCTCCAAATTCAAAATGGATAAAAGACCTATATGTGAAAATCAATACTGTAAGATTTTTGAGTAAATTATATGACCTGGAGTTAAGAGTTTTTAAAGAACACACAAATAGAACAAACTCTAAACAGAATAATTGATAAACTTTACTATATTAATATCAGGATCTTTTCATAATAAAGACACTGTAAAAGAAATTAAATATAAGCCACAACTGGAAGAAAATAATTGTACACATGTAACAGATAAATGTAAAACTGACAAGATTAAAAGAAATATTACAATTGAACGAAGCAAAAAGAATATAAGTAGGAAATGTACAGAAAAAATCTCAGATAAACTTATGAAAAAATGCTTAGCCTTGCTTGTAATCAGGAAACTGCAAATTAATATTGTTATAAGATAGCATGTGATACTTATCAGATTCTCAAAATTGAAAAGTGTGAAATCATCAAATATTCACAACATTGACAAACAGTGTGTAACCTCATACACGGCTACTGACAATGTAAATTTGCAAAACCACATTAAAGAGCAATTTGACAATATCGAATAAAATTAAACAGGCCCATCCCAATGAGCCAGCAATTCTATTTCAAGGTATGCTTCCCAATGAACACATTCATGTGTTCATAAGACATACACACTGCAGCACGGTCAATATTGGCATACCGGCAAAATATTGAAGTGATCCAAACACCAGTGGGATATTCATAAGCATAATATAGTTGTACAGTTAAAAAATATACTCCATTATATGGTATCTAAGTAAATGAGCTAGACTTTTATGTACCAAATATTAATTTTAAAAGGCAATACATAGGTGATTTTCCATTGCTTATTGATTATACATAGTTCAATACTATTTATATACATTTTGAAGATAAGTATATTTAATGAATATCTAAAATATATGTAAAATATAAAGATATTGAAAGATTTAAAATAATCTTGTATTTATTTATAGATATACTATACATGGTAAAATTTACAGAGAGAAAGAGGTAAATTAAAAACACTCGCACTGACACCGCACAGACATCACAGCAGACCTGGCAGTAGAAGAGGCCGCTGTCGCAGCCACTGATCATCACAGGGGTACTCCGGCTGGACCCCCCACCCGCCCCCCCCACCCCGGCTGCCTCTGCCGCAGCCACTGCCGCAGCCTCTGCTGCCACTGATCATCACAGCCGGAGGGCCCCTCGCCCCCCCCACCCCTGCTGCCGCCGCAGCCGCTGCTGCCACTGATCATCACAGCCTGACGGCGGCTCTCCCCCCCCACCCCCGCT
>CAUYQG010022691.1:0-21942 GCA_963574415.1 Tarsius wallacei
TACTTAATATTATCTTTTGATGAAAATAAGTTATTAATTTTTGTATCATTAAATTTATCACTATTTCTTCTATGTTTGTACTTTTTGTGTACTGTTTAAAATATCCTTGCCAGCCGGGCTCGGTGGCTCAGCCTGTAATCCTGCGCCTTGGGAGGCTGAGGTGAGTGTATTGCCTGAGCCCGCGGGTTCGAGACCCCTCGTGGGCAACTTGGTGAGACCTCATCTCTACAATAAATAAAAAATCAGCTGGGCATGGTAGAGCACGCCTGTAGTTCCGGCTAATTGGAAGGCTGAGGTGGAAGGATCGCCGGAGCACAGCAGGTTGAGGCTGCCGTGGCCGGGAGCGGCCACTGTACTCCAGTCTGGGCGACAGAGTGAGACTCCAACTCAAAAAATAAATAAATAAATAAATTAAATAAAATATCCTTGCCAACTTAAAAATCACAAAGATATTCTTCTATTTTTTTCTCTAAAAGTTTATTTTTAATATTTCATGTTGAGACATACAACCTATCTGGAATAGAATTTTATTTATGCTGCTGCGATTCACTTCTTTTCATATAGATATTTAATTGGCCAACACCATTTATTGAATTTATTATATCTTCTATACTGTATAACAATTCCCATTTTAAAAATTTTAGAGATACAAATGGTTTTTGGTTACTTGGATGCATTGTACAGTGGCGAAGATGTCTGGACTTTAAGTAAACTCATCATCCCCATTAGTGCTCATTGTACCCAATAGTTGAATTTTCATCCTTCTCCCTCTTCCTAATTCCTCTTCTAGATATCCAATGTCCATTATGTCATTTCATATGCATTTTTAGACCTTCAGCTTAGCTCACACTTAAGTGAGAACAAGCAGTTTTTGTTTTTCCATTCTCGCATTACTTCATTTAGGTTGATGATCTCCAATTCCATCCAAGTTGCTGCAAAATATATCATTTCATTATTTTTATGGTGGAATAGCATTTCAAGTAATAAAAATATATAATATATATGGATATATAATATGAATATATATTATATATAATTTTCATTATCCACTGATCAGTTTAAGGATATTTAAGTTTATTCCACATCTTTGCTATTGTGAATTATGCTGCTGTAAACATAGTAGTGCCGGTATCTTTTTTGCATAACAACCTCTCTTTCTTTGGGTAGATACCAAGTAGTGGGATTGCTGGATGGAACGGTAGCTTTACTTTTAATTCTTTGAGAAATCTCTATACTTATTTCCATAGATGTTTTACTAATTTGCAATTCCACCAACAGTGTATAAGCATTCCCTTTCACCACATTCACACCAACATCTATTGGTTTTAGATTTTTTTAATAATGACCATTCTGATTGGTATAAGATGATATTACACTGTGATTCTGTGATGATTAGTGATAGTCTCACCATTCAAAATGAACTTAACCATCCTTTGACCTTTGTATTTTCATGTAAATTTTTGAATCAGCTTTTCAATCTCCAAAAAAGAAAAAAAAATCTGCTGTGATTTGGACTATTTTTAAATACAATTTCATCCATTCTTGATTTTCATCTTTTCTACATCCATCCCTCCATCTCTTCCTTTCTATTTTTTTTTTATTTTCTTCTTCCATTTTACTTCATTTATAAATGACAGAGCATTTTCACTTTTCTAAAATCTTCTATGAAACCCAGACTTAAAAAACAGATATAAGTGATCATATTCATGTTGATAAGGATGAAGAATTCTGCACACCATTCATTCAGGTAAGGAGAGGCAATTATGCAGAAGCCTAGAGATAATAAAATTTAGATTGAACACTTCGAACCTAAAGTGGTATGGTATTCAAATTTCATATTTATTCTTGAATCAGTTTTAGTAAATTCAATTTTTCTAGAATTGTGTTATTTTCTTTTTCTTTTTTTTTTTTTTGAGTTGGAGTCTCACTCTGTCGCCCAGCCTGGAGTGCAGTGGCCGCTCCCAGCCACCGCAGCCTCGACCTGCTGGGCTCCGGTGATCCTTCCACTCAGCCTTCCAAGTAGCTGGAACCATAGGCGCGCGCTACCACACCCGGCTAATTTTTTAACTTATTGTAGAGATGAGGTCTCGCCAAGTTGCCCAGGCGGGTCTTGAACCCACGGGCTCAGGCAATCCACTCACCTCAGCCTTCCAAAGCGCAGGATTACAGGCTGAGCCACCGAGCCCGGCTGAACTGTGTTATTTTCATCAAGGTTTTAAAAATATTATGATACAAAGATCTGCGTATCACATGTTCTCACTCATAAGTGGACCTTGAACAACTATCCTAATACTGTAAGAAAAGGATTGACAGTGGTGGGAAACTATGGGGGGGCAGGGAGGAGAAGGGAGGTGGGATTAATGGTAGTCAATATCTGTCTGGGGACGGGAGGGCACACCTCATCAAGAAGGGTACCTGCACAATGCATATTTGTATACCTAACCATTAACTTTATCCCACAATTTTAAAATAAAAAAAGATGTATTAAAAAATAAAATTAAAATTAAAAATTAAAAATAATATGATAAAACCTTTTTAAATTTTGTAGTTTTTATTTTTAAATCTTTTTTTGCATGTTATTTTGAAACACAGCTTGAGCATTCCATACACAAAAATCTGAAATCTGAAATACTCCAAGATCTGAAACATTTTTAGTACCAACACGATACTCAAAGAAAATGTTTATTGGAGCATTTTAGAATTTACATTGTTAGATTTGGGCTGTTCAACCGGCATAATATAAATATTCCAAAATTTGAAAAAAATCAATATCCAAATTACTACTGATCTCATGCATTAAGGGATACACAACCTGCAATTGCAAAAACTGCAGAGGGTTGCCTTATATCCCTCAATCTATTTCCCCTAATGTTAGTATTTTACATAAGTATAGCACAATTATCAAAAACAGGAAATTAACAGTGGTAAAATTATTAGTTAATCTCGAGACCACATTTGAATTTCACAATTTCCATTATTTGTTTTTCGACTCTAGAATTCTATTCTGGATCCCATATTGCATTTGCTTGTCATATTTCTTTAGTCTTCTCCAATATATAACAGTCTTTCCTTGTCTTTCATGACCTTTATTGTTTTCTTAATTGACATTTTTTTTATTATAAGGATGTGGGGTACAATTCAGGGTTAGGTATACAAATGTTGACTATGCAGGTACCCTTGTTGATGAGGTTTGCCCTTCCCTCCCTTAGCGGTTTCCCTCAACTGCCAATTCCATCCCCCACTCCCCTGACAGTTTCCCACTACTGTCAATTCCTTTCTTATAGTATTAGAATAATTGTTCAAAGGCCACTTATGAGTGAAAACATATGGTACTCTATTCTTTGTTTCTGTGATAGATCACTGAGAATGATTGACTCTAAATCCATCCAGGTTGCTGCAAAGTCCATATATTTGTCCTTCTTTATGGCTGCATAATATTCCATTGTGTATATGTACCACATTTTTAAAATCCAGTCCAGCTTCGATGGGCAACATGGTTGATTCCATGTTATTGCTATTGTGAATAGAGCTGCAACAAACATACGTGTGCAGGTATCTTTTTCGTAGAATGATTTGAGTTCTTCCAGGTATATTCCCAATAGGGGAATTGCTGGGTCATAAGAAGGCCAATTTCTAGTTCTTTCAGAAATCACCACACTGTTTCCCAGAGAGGTTGTACAAGTTTGCATTCCCACCAGCAGTGTAGAAGTGTTCCTTTTTCTCCACATCATTGCCAGCATCTGTTGTTGTTTGTTTTATTAGTCATGGCCACTCTTACAGGGGTTAGGTGGTATCTCAATGTGGTGATCTGCATTTCTCTGATGATGGGTGAGGCTGAGCACTTTTTCATGTTGGCTGCCTGTATATATTTTTTTGAGAGGTGTCTATTCATGTCTTTTGCCCATTTTTTAAAGGGGCTGTATCACACTTCCAGACTTCAAACTCCACTATAAGCCTACAGTAATCAAAACAGCCTGGTATTGGTACAAAAATAGGCACATAGACGAATGGAACAGGATAGAGATTCCAGAAGCAAAGTCTCAATTCCTCAACCAACTCATCTTTGGCAAAGCCTCCAACAACAACTACTGGGGAGAGGAAAACCTACTCAGTAAATGGTGCTGGGAAAACTGGCTGATCACATGCAGAAGACTGAAACAGGACCCCTCTCTATCACCATACACAAAAATTAACTCTAAATGGATCAAAGACCTAAAAGTAAAACCTCAAACTATAAGAATCTTAGAAAACGCAGGAGTCACCCTTATGGAAATTGGAACTGGGAATCAATTCCTATCCAGAACCCTAAAGGCCAATACCTTAAGAATTAAGATAGACAAATGGGACCTCATCAAATTAACGAGCTTCTTCAAAGCAAAAGAAACCATCAAGAGAGCAGGGAGACAGCCCACAGAATGGGAAAAAAATCTTTGCCAACTGTATATCTGACAAAGGCCTAATATCTAGGATCTATGAGGACTACTTTCACCAATGCATCCCGCATGCTCCTGGCTCAGCCAGCTACTCCCTTGGGCGCTGTCCCCTCCTCGGTTCACTCCAACTGTTTCTTGACTGCATCCTCACACCATGCAGCTGCGTTGTCCCCAGAACTCTTTGTTCCAAGTCCAGACTTAGGCTCTGACTTAATTCCCAACATTTAGTAAGAACAGGCAGGACTAAATGTTTAGCAGAACATTGGTGAGAATTTGAGAATAACCAGAGGACAAACCATGAAAGAAGAAGAAAGAAAGAACCTTCAACGGAATCCTGGGCATTGCGGCTCCTGATCACCCTTGATGAGGAAACCTTCTGGTCCCTGTTTCCTTAGGCCTCCCCTTCCCCACCTGTCACCAATATTGCAGGGGTCCCCCTGCCATGGAGGATCTCTGGTCATGTGCTTCTATTCTGGCATGTATCTTTCAAAACTTTCTGGGGACTCAATGAAAAGGGGGAGAAAATTCCCCACCCCCTGTGCCCTCACCTGCCCTCCCATCAGAATCCAAGGAAGAAGGAGAGACAAACAAATAACACAAACCCTTCAGCCATGCCAGCCAATTTCCAAGCTGGCACTGGTCCAGGAGTGCATCCTCTCAGGGGACATTTCCCAGTTTATCTTTTTATCATCCGATCTCACCATTTGAGAGACAGGAGCTGGCATCCTCTTGACATAATTCAAAAGTCCATCGCAAGGTTTGTCTAAGACCAAAAGCACAGACTTCCTGCGAAAATGATGCTATCTCCAGGAGCAACAGGAAAGATTGCTGGTGGATTTTCTTTTTCCAAAAATGAGTTTGATCCTGTTGTGCATGATGCCAGGGCATCTTCAAAGGGAGGTTATCTCAAAAGTTTTCGTTTTCCTCATTGGGCAGATGAGGGGTCTGAGGATTAGACAGGTAAAACAACTTGTCCATGATCACCTCACCAGTAACTGATAAGTATTAAATAGACATGAAATCAGTTAGAATTCTCACCACCAAACTCTGCCTAGAAGAGACACACCACAAGTCCCAGACCTCATGAGACCTGGGTGAGCTCTGTCCCCTCCCAGTGGAGTGAGGAGTGGAAGAGATGGAACTGGGAAACAATTCCTATCCAGAATCTGAGGACTCTGATTCTGTGTCAGTAGCGGAGCGTCTCCATCCCACTCCCCTAAGACAAGCCCTTCCACATCGAGAAGTCCAGTTATTCATCTGACTCAGGTGCATTCCATCTGCTCCTTGGTTTCAAGGACCAAGGGCCTATGATCCCAAGGATCCCAAGTCAGTCACTTTGAAGTTATAATCCATCACTGCTAGAGATGAGATACCTTAAATTCAGTTGCTGCATGAGATTTCCATCATGCTAGTGCTTCTATGCATAATTCAATCTGTTCCTTGGGGAGGGGGAACAAGGGAGAGCAAGACACAGAGTTAGATTCTTGAGAGGGAGAATTAAGAATAAAGAGATGTTTTCAGGTGACATGGAAAAAGTGGGAACTGTGGCACTTTTGGGTAGTTCCAGAAAGATGTATTTCTGCCCCCATCCCCAAGTTAGTTATGTATATCACAGATGTCTCCCATCTGTACCTATCCATTCCCAGCTTCCTCCCAGCCCATAATCCTGTACCTATCCTTTTCCCAGCCATGTTAAACTTCTTTCAAGACTTTTTTAAAAATCACTTTTCTCATCACCTGAAATACCCTTCCTTCTCCCCTTCAGCTGGTTGTCTTGTCTTCTGAAGATCAGATGGGCTCAGGCATTGTCTTCTCCTGTGGAAAAGATCATAGTTTGCCACTTCCAAGGTTAGGTTACAAAAGACTGTGCCTTTCATCTTGTTGGCACTCTCTCTCTTTCTAGTTTTTCTTCAGTCTGATGAAGACAGCTGCCATATTTTGACTTGTCCTATGAAGAATCTCACATGGCGAGGAACTGAGCATGACTTCTAGCCAACAGCCAACAAGGTCTAGGCTCTCTGTCCAACAACTCTATGAGAAACAGAATTCTATCAATGATGGTGTAACTCAGGTTGGAAGTAGGTTCTTTTCCAAGTAAGCCTTGAGATGATTACAGCCTTAACCAACACTTTAACTGCAGCCTTAGGAGATACTTGAGCAAGAAGACCCAACTGAGCCATGCCTGGGTTCCTGACCTATAAATACTGTGAGATCATATATATATGATCCATGATCATAACTCACTGCAGCCTCAAACTCCTGGGTTCCTGTCTTAGGCTTTTGAGGAACAAGCATCATAGACACACACCAATACCTATTTTAAGCCATGAAATTTGGGGGTAATTTGTTATATGGCAATTGATAACTAATATGCATGCTTTGTCCATTTTAATTTATTTTTTTATTGGTAGGCACTCTATATAACATTGTTGAATATCTTTTGTGTATTATATGAGGTTTGACAATTACATTTGTGAACTTACCACCCTGTGCTTACATTGGCAGCTCTGTACAAACAAATCAGTAAGGTGTCATAATGTTGGTATATCAGTATCTCAAAGCTGTGTTCATGTCGACATGCGGTGGTGTCTTGCTGAGTGGCATTCATTATTGTTGTTGCATGTTTTTGTGTGCCAAGAGTGGAAGTGAAATCAGGGACATGGTAGTCCAAGTTGATGAGGATAATGCTATGAAGAAAAGGGCAGTGTACAAATGGATTAAACATTTTTTTGAGGGGAGAGAAAGCACCACTGGTGAAAAGAGGTCAGGATAGCCAGGAACAAGCAGAACTGACAAAAAAATTGCAAAACTTTGTCGAATTGCAAGTCAAAAATATTTGGCTGACTGAGAAGCATAGCAGACCAAAGAAACATCAACAGAGAAACAGTTAGGAAAATCTTAACTGAAAATCTTAATATGAGAAAGGTGCATGCAAAGATGGTTCTGAAGGAGCTCTTGCATCATGACAATGCACCAGCTCACACAGCACTGTCTGTGAGGAAGTTTTTAGCCAGTAAACAAATAATTATATTGGAACATTCTCCCTAATCACCTGATCTGCCCCTGATGACTTTTTTCTTTACCCAGAGATAAAAGAAATATTGAAAGGAAGATATTCTGATGACATTCAGGACATCAAGGGTAATACAGCAACAGCTCTGATGGCCATTCCAGAAAAAGAGTTCCAAAATTGTTTTGACAGATCCACTAGGTGCTGGCATCGGTGCATAGCTTCCCAAGGGTAGCACTTCAAAGGTGACCATAGTGATATTTAGCTATGATGTATGCACTGTTCCTGGGATGAGTTCACAAACTTAATTGTCAGGCCTTGGATATGTCACAAATGCTTTCTACCAGTCTTTCAGTTACCATTCGTTTTATTGATGGCTTTTTCTATTATACCAAACTTTAAATGATTAATGTCTTCAAGTGTGTCAATATTTCTTCTATGGCTTTTACATTTTGTGTCTACCTTAAAAAGATGTTTGCTACCCCAGAGTTGTAGGCATCATAATAATTTGTTTACTGATCTTTCATGACTTCCACTCTAAGTTCCATGAGGGCAGGGCCTCTGAGTCTTGGCTTTGCAGCCCTGAGCATAGTGCCTCACAGGGAGCTGGCATCCTAAAACACTTGAATACATCTATGCAGCCGACCTCACAAGTCCTCATTCCTCTTGTCAGTGAATTCTCCCTGGTGTCCAATCTTGATTCCTGGGTTAAAGTGTGAGCACATCTCCATTTGCTCTCTTTGCTAAGACAGAGAACAGAGTCCCTTCCCACTCCCCCTCAGCTTCCTCCCACAGCCCTGTCAAGCACATTAATGCACATACTTTTCTGTAACTGCACAGTTCTGGCTCTTAAATATTGCTGGTGTGCTGAAGATCTCACACTCTAAAAGGCAAAAAAGAGGAATAAAATAATCTGAAGATTGCACTTAAAGTGCTGGTAAGGATTCAGTGCCAAGAAACGTAAAACTGTACAGCGTGAATTGGATTTACCAGGAGACACACCTGAGGAGAGTCTGCTTATGCTGCAAACACAGCCCAGCCCCAGCCCCACCCCAGGCATGAACAGGGAAGCAGAGGCCAATGGGACTCCTGCCAGGGGTAGAGGGAATTCAAAGGGTAAGAGCCAGGCCAGGCCAGGGGACTTTTACTACTAGCAAAAGAAAAACTGAGACCTGAAGGGGTGAAAAGTGCACCAGGCACCTGGGATATAATTTCATACTGAAAGGGGTGGTGTGAGATCAGGCACTTTTCCCTGCTGCCATTGTGCATTTATAAAAATTGAGTCCCGGAGAGGTGAAGTGAGTTGTCCCTGATTAGGAGCAGAGTGAGGATCAGAATCCAGTTTCCATTTTCCCCAGTCAGGGCTCTTTCCACAAAGCTGGAGGAAGGAAGTCCAAGAAGGAGTCCTGGCTCCAGATAGAGGAATGAATAGCTCACATTTAGAAACATCTACATTTCGAGACAGCACAGAGTGAAATATTCCTATCCCTGGGAAATTGGGACATAAGCCAGTGCTAGTAGCTAGCATTTACTCCCTAGATTGTCCTGGGAGAAAGAACAATTTTTTGTTTTGTTGTTTTTTTTTAATTGTGTAGCTAGAACTTAAGACTATTTGGGTTCTCAGTACACTCTCGCCACAGGCAGAGGTTGGGTTGTCTGTGGCCGAAGAACATCTGGGCCCAGGCCACTAAGCCTGGGACATCAAGGTGTGTCATTGCCTTATGGGGAGGACCAATTACACATCAGACTGGGACTAGGAGTGGGCAATGGATTCTACAGCTGGAGATGGGTGAGAAAGCTCAACACCTGATCAACACCACCACCAGCCTCTGGGACACTTTGTACCAATTGGAGAAAGGTGTCCCTTCATCAAGATAATTTACTACCTGCCATCTGCCAGAAAAGAATAATACATACAGAAGTCTACAATGACAGGATGTGAATACCATGACCTAGAGTTGTACAATGCACATCCAGAACAATTGTGTGAGTCAGCCTCTGAGCCAGCCTTATTCTCCTCAATACAGCTGAGCAGATGTTGTTCCTGGAACTTGTAAAGCTAAAGACATTCCAACCCCAGGACATCCTTAATGGAGCCTCTGGCCTTTCGATCTTCTCTGTCCTTATGAGAACTACCTTTTATGAGGCAAATAGACTTTCCTCCTAGATTCCACAAGGTTCAGAGATCACCAGTCAGGAGACACTGCAACAAAACAAGTCTTGCCTTCACTAAGCCCCAGCCCCTTGCCAAAGTGTGGTGTCAAGCAGAATTGCTCCAAGCTTGGAGTAGACCAGTGACTTCCTAAGCCATGGTCAGTTAGCCATGCTGTCATTACCTCTGTGGAAATGGAGGTGGCTGTCTGCAAATGAACCATCTTCCAGAGTCATTGTTTGCACTTACTAAATAGACCTACTGCAATTGAGAGAATCAAATAATGGAAAGGAATGCCGGTATTGACTTGCATCTCAGCACAGCTTTCCAAAGGAAAAAAAAAAAAACTGGGAGAAAAATAGATCAATGCTCAGGCTATGTGTTCATCCTAACAGTTTGTTGTTCTTCACTTGCGTGGTTTTTGCCATGAAAAAACCTTTCATGTTATTTGGCTATCAGAATCACCTTGGGAAATAGGAATCTTTGTTCTCATTTTGAAGCTAGAAGCAGAAAGACTTGACCAGGGTCACACTTTGAGTTGGTAACCAGGTTGGATTGCAATCTGAACTCCTCATCCAGTGCTCTCTCTGCCATACCAGTTGCTCTCTGTTCCTGTCCTTCAGGGTCTCCTCACCAGCACAGACTCTCAGCCCACTTCCAGCCTCCCTTACCCTGGCTTGCCTAGGAGCAGAGAACCAGAGATCCCAGGAAATGTAGCAAGAAGCAGGGGCTTGGGTGGCGTGGGAAGGTGGACAGTTACTGCCCCAGAAGTGACCACCCTGCATTCAGCCCTGCTGGGAGCTGGAGAAAAACTACATCCTGTAAATCCCCTTTCTTCCTCCAATGTCGGAGAAGGTGGGTGAGTTCTGTCTTATCACAGGTCACTTCTCTTCCACAGCAGAAAAACAAAGGCAAGTAGAAAGTGTGATCTGATGATCTCAAGTAGTCTTTCCCCTCTCTTCCTTTACTTCACCAAGCCCTACCCAGAAATTAATGTACCACCATTCATGACTCCTTGTTTGGCTTTAAAATAGTCCTCTCTAACATTTATGGGGGAGGCAAAAGAAATTAAGAGAAGCAAACATTTTTTTTTTTGAGTTGAATTCTAACTCTGTTGCCCAGGCTGGAGTGCAGAGGCACTCTCATGGCCACCGCAGCCTTGACCTGCTGGGCTCAGGTGATCCTTCTGCCTCAGCCTCCCCAAAATCACAAACATTTTAATAACCAACTGTGAGTCAGGAAAGTCCACACTTAAAATCCCACAAAAACATAAATTTTTTTAAAAAAAAGTCTAACAATGCCAGGTGTTGGTACAGAAATAGAGCAACTAGAATGCTCAAACTTTGCTGATAGGAGTGTGAATTGGTGCAACTAGTTTGGAAAACTGGTAGTATTGACTAAAGGTAAATGCATTACCTATGCTATTTTTAATTTTTTTTTTTTTTATTTTGAGGTTTTGTTTGTTTGAATTGGAGTCTAACTCTGTTGTCTAGGCTATAGTGCAGTGGTATAATCACAGCTCACTGCAACCTTGACCTCCTGAGCTCAGGTGATCCTTCTGCCTCCTAAGTAACTGGGACTACAGGCATGCACCACCATGCTCGCTAATTTTTTTTTTTTGAGTTGGAGTCTCACTATGTCACCCAGGCTGGAGTGCAGTGACACGCTCACGGCTACCCCAGTGTCAACCTGCTGGGCTCTGGTGATCCATCCGCCTCAGCCTTCCAAGTAGCCAGAACTACAGGAGCATGCTGCCACACCTGGCTTGCATTTCCCATGACCTGGCAATGCTATGCCTGGGTTTATACCTAGTAGAAATGAGTGTCCTCCAAAAGAGAGGTACAAGAATGTTCATAGCGCCTTTACTCAAAATCGCCCCCAAACAGGAAACAATCCAAACGTCCATCACTAATAGAATAAACTGTGGTATACTTATACCACATAACAATGTTACTACATAACGATGAAAAAGGACAAACTGTAAATACAATGACATGGATTACTCTCACAGACATAATATTGAACAAAAGAAGCCAGACACCAAAAAGTGTTATATGATTCCATTTACAGAAATTCAAGAATAAGCAAAGTCAACAGATGGTGATATAACAGAATTGTGATTATCTTTGAGAAGGGGCACAAGGAGTTCTTATGAGCTGCTGGACATACAGTCTTCCCTTGGTATATTCAGGGGTTTGGTTCCAGGACCCCCATGTAGCCAAATCCATGCACTGTCAAGTCCTACAATTGGCTCTGTGGAGCCCACATATATGCAGAAAGTCAGCCCTCTGATCTGTGTTTGGTTGGGGAAAAATGCATATAAGTAGTCTTATGCAGTTCAATCCCATGTTGTTCAAGGATCAACTGTAGTCTGAATCTCAGTTGGTATGGTTGGTGTTTACATGAGTATATACATATGCAAAAATTCATCAAGCTATACGCTGAAGATATATGCACTATTAAACCTCAACAAAAGAGAACAGAAAGAAAAATTCACAAATACCATAAGACAGTGGTTCTCAACATGTGGTTTCCAGTGCAGCACCAAAGAACGTGCCAGAAATGCAAATAATCTGACTCCACCACAGACCCATGGAATCAGATGGGGATGATGTCTAACAATCTGTTTTAACAAGCCAGGGCAATTCTGATGTGTGTTAGTGTTTGAGCACCCCGCCATAAGATGTAGGTATCATTAGCTCCCTTTTATATACTAAAAATCTAAGACTTATAGAGAGAAATTAACCTGTCTGAATTCAGCTAACTACTAAGAGACTAATCTAGTATCTGAACCCCTAGCTCCTTGACCAGACCACGTCGTCTCCCTCTGTGGCGATATGGTCCACCCAGGAGGGATGTGACGTGAGACTGTGTTGTATCGGTTCATTATAGAAAAGAGGATTCGAGTTCCAGGTTCCTGCAGGGAGACAGGGCAGAAGGGCATGAAGTTCAATTTCACAGATTTTTGCAATGGAGACAGCCAGCTGAGACCTATTTCCTTGTTTTTCTAAACAGATGCAGGAAGAGTTGCTAGAGGTGAGGCCAGGGGAAAAGACAGTGCCCAGGGTTTGATGGGCCCAGGGTTTGATGGGCCTTTTAAACTGTGTTTAGGAGTTTGGACATGGATCCAGGAACAATGGAAAAATCATCATTTCTCCCATCCACTTTACTGTAAGCACCATGAGGGTGGGCATCATGTGTTTTATTCACTAATACATGCCCCGGCCCTAGCATGGCGCTTGCCAAATGGTAGAAGCTAAATAAAGATTTGTTGAACTCATTACTTACACTGAAGGTAAAATAATCCATGTTCTGTTTCTAAAAGTGTGGGGAATAAATTTGAAGAGATCAAAGTTGAAAGGAATGAGACAGATTGGTTAGGAGTCTGGTACAAGAACCCAGGCCAAAGTGAAGAAGGGCATGGGTCAGGCTGGTGTCTGCAAGCATCTAGGGAAAGTAAAATAATTCATATGCCAGTTATTCATTCATTCAACCAGTTTAGGCATCTTGGCATGAAACTGAATGACTTGGTAATCCTTTCCATCCATAAAATGGGAGTATTAGTAGTATACATACTTCATATGAACTAAACAAGACTTTAACACAGTACCTGGTACATAATCAGTATTCAAAAATGGTAGTTTTATGTTGCTGCTGTTATTCCAGACACAGGGCCCTGGAAGGAGCTTTGGGTTGGCAATCTGGTTATCTCATTGTGACTCTACAAGTCTTTTCTCGTCACCGGCCTCAGTTACCTTATCAATAAAATAAGAAGTATGAGCATCTGACCTGGTGGGCCCTCAAGTGCTCATATCCTGGACACAGTAAAGCTGTTGTCAGCTCAGACAGACAGACAGACAAACTGCGTCACAGGAGAGTGGGTGACACTTTCAGCCTGGAAATTCAGCACCTGCCAAATTTTGGATTTGATCCCTCTGACTTAGTGCAGCCGAGCACCACAGAAGCAAATTGGAAGACAAAGAATGTTAACTGGAATATCTATTCAAGGACCCTTTATTAGCAGAACTATTAGTGACAGGGTGGGGGGGATCTACACATTTCTGAAATATCTGTTTTCTTCTTGCAAGACAGGGAACAGAATTCAAGCTTTCAAACTGTTTATAAAGTAATCAGCATTAATTTGTTCTGTTCAGGTTTTAATTATACACTGTAGGCCATTCTGACAGGACACCACCACCGCTGAGCCTGTCAGAGGAGATAATTTCCCACCAGGATGACCACGCACCTCATGAATTATACATGAAACTTTGTTTCCTTGTGACTGTTGCTAAAAGATGCTGTCAGCCTCCTGAAATCTCAAAAGATCTGCAATTGTTTTTCGATAAGTCTAATTAGTAGGAAGTAGGTGGGGAGGTGTTAAGAGTGACTTCCCGGGGATGGATACTGCTGAGAGATGCTGAAAGGGCCCTTCCTCAGCCGGTGACCCCAGCAGGCTTGACGCGGGGTCAGCCTCAATGGTGGGAGTCAGGTCGGGATACTTGCTCCCACAGGCAACAAGATTTACACTTGTTCTTTCCGAGACTGAGCCCCAGCAAGCCAGCCCGAGACTCCAGACATAATTCTGTTATTCAAATGGGAGAGGAGTTTGATAGCTATGCTAATGACTTTTATCTGTGAAAACATAACTAATAGCTTGGTTTACATTTGCGTACATTTATGAGCATAATTTTAGCACATAATTTTATTGCACAATAAAACATAATGCAGCATTAGTCGGCTTCAACAACAACAAAAAAGATACCTTAGAGTGATCTGCACGTAAACCTTCACATTGCATTTATATGACAGTATCATTTTAAAATGTTGACCCGTTTGAATTAACGCAAGAGTTTCCCAGTTAACAATTAGCTGCATAAGACCATTTCCTGTAGACATTATATTTGAGAACGATGCTTGTGATTTGCTGCATAATTGATTGCTAAAGATTGTTTTCCAATGCTGCTATTCTTACAGTTAAATTAGATTGGATAAAGGTGATCTGGCTTACTGGGTGCATGAACTTTCCTGGAGCTTCTATAGGGGTGCGCCCATGTGAGGAAGGCAGAGACGCCAGCTAGTCCAAAGGGTCTCCCATTGAGTTTGACAGGGCAAGACCTTGGAGATGGCACGAGGACACTCGATTGCATGAGAGATCTAATGAAATAGAGCTCAGATATAAGACTCAGGGACAGGGAGGGGTGAGACACCAGGCTGGAGACTATGATTGCAAATGGCAATGGAAAACAAGGGGATAGCAATGGTTGAGACATCAAGAAGAAAGGGAGGGAGGGTAGGGAGGAAGGAAGGAAGGGAGGGAGGGAGGGTAGGAGGGAGGGAGGGATCTGCATGAACTTGGTTGAAGGCAGAGTCAGAAAGAAACAAAAAGATTTGGTGACATTTATGACTAAACACAGTCATCCTTCCTAGGTGGCCCATAGGGGAACACTGGCTGGACTAAATGTATCAATCAAGACTCTTGTTTGCAAAAGCAGCAACTAAGTCAAACTAGCTCAAGCAAGAAAGGAATTTTTAAGCTTACATAACTGAAGTTTTAAGCTTACATAACGCAAAGGACAGGTTAGCATCAAACACAGTTGAATCCCGATTACTTCAAGGATAGCATAAGGGATCTCTCGCTTTCTTTCTCTCTATTGTTTTCTATTGTGCCGGCAGCTTTCTCTATAAGGGTCTCTCTTAGGGGTGGGAAACACAACCCTTTAACAGCCTCTGGCTTACATGATAATCACAGCTCCCGGTAATAAATTAATCCCTGTAAGAGTGTATCTCCTACACGCTATGTCCAGGGATATGAGGTACTCTGCCTGAGGCCTCATGCTCTCCCTTGTGGTGATAATGTCGAGGCTTTTGCTCAGTAACCTCATCAGAATCACAAGGAGTGGGACAAAGGCCTTTTACCAAATGAAGGGAGGTAAATAGACAAGAAGAAAGCAGTAGGGGGTCAGTCCCTTCACCTGGGGTAATGATCTGAGGGGCTGGAGAACACCCTGCAGAGAGAATGCACCATATCTTAAAGAGACCAAAAAGCAGGTCCTACGTGGAGTACTTGGAGGAAGTGGTACGATTCACCTTGGGACCAAGAGACCTTGGAGATCTTGGCAAATATTGGAAGCTTGCTTGTGCTTTATAACTCTAGAAGGGGAGAAAGAGCTGTGGATGGAGTTGCAGGCCAGCAAACAAGATCATATCAATAGATGGCTGTTATGAACTGAATGTCTGTGCCCCCCCCCATTATATACTGAAATCCTTACCACCCCTGCCCGTGATGGTATTAGGAGGTAGTGCTTTGGGGAGGGCGAAGACCTCATCATGGAATTAATGCTCTCACAAGTCAGGAAGACACATGAGATTTTTCTCTCATGCCATGTGAGGACACAAGAAGACACTCATCCAAGCACCTGGAAGAGAGCCTTCACCAAGAACCCAACCATGCTGGCATCCTGACCTCAGACTTCCAGCCTCCAGAACTGTGAGAAATAAAGGTTTGCTGTTTCAGCCACCTAGTCCATGGTAATTTGTTATAGCAGGCCAAACTGACTAATACGATAGCCAATATAAGGTCTTAGGAGGCAGATATGACTTAAAGGTTTTCCTGGGGCTCATATTCATCTATGAATAAATGCAAGCAAGTGCTAGAAAATCCCTCTGCCAAAATGCTGTAGAGACAAAATCAGAACAGAGAAAGAAGAGAATGGACTGGATGGCCATCTGCTTCAAACTCAGTGATGGGGGAGGCACCTGCTGAATGGGGGCCTCAAAACACAGGTATCTTCAGGTTGAAAAGCTGAGACTGAGATGCATGTGTCAGAACCCTCAGAATATTGAAAAATAAATAAGGCTGGCATATTAGAGGTATTGTAGAGAAAATAATGGACTTAGAAAACTGAGTGAACAGATAGAATGAACTCAATAGGGAAAGAAATAACTTTTTCAGTTAAACAGGAAAGTTGAAAGAAAGGAGAAAAGTGACAGGAAGGCAACCGCAGTGTGAACAATTAAATTATCTTCCCTGCGGCCACAATGTGGAGAGGGTGAAAAGACCAGTGCGTGGTGGAAGGCAGACTAGACTTGTGTGTAGCTCCCAGGACTGCTGTGACAAATGATCATAGACTGGGTGGCTTAAAACAATAGACATTTATTCTCTTTCAGATCCAGAGGCCAGAAGGCCCAAATCAAGGGGTCAGTGAGCCTCACTCTCTCTGGAGGGTCTAGGAGGGAATCCTTCCTGTCTCCTCCAACTCTAGCAGCTATCAATGATTCTTGTGGCTGTGTCACTCCAATTTCTGTCTTCATCGTCACACGCCTTCCTCTCTTTTCTGGCTATATTGTTCCCTCTTCTGTCTCTTATAAGGATGCTGTCATTGGATTTAGGGTCTACCCAAGTAATCCAGGATGATCTTATCTTGAGATCTTTAACTCAAGTCCTTTTTCCACAAAAGCTCTTTTTCCAAATAAGTTCACAGTCACAGGTTCTGAGTGGGCGTGTCATTTGGTGGTGAGGAGGAGGGACATTCAACACACTACAAGTGACAAGAAATCAGGATTGGGGACATCACAGGAGGACATTCAAAGGTGTGGTGGCTGGTGGTGGCTGAGAGGAGACCGGCTGACCCCAGGCAGAGCTAATACAAACTCCCTGGCTCTTCCAAAACTCAGAGTCTGCAATGGATGTCCAGGATAAGGGAAAAAGTAGAGGTGTCTTGTGCGCTTGTCTGCTTCTGGGGAAAAGAAATGAAATGCTATGGGTTGCAAACAAATTCTGAAGACTGACGTCAGCTCAGAATTCTCAACATTTACCTCTGGATGAACCCTGTGATGTTAGATATCTATTTACCTCTTTGACAAATATTAAATCTAATATAACTTATGGTAAAGGTGTTTATTTGCATTTCAGATTTCCGGGAGTGTTGATAAATAACGTGTGCCAAGAGATTCATTATCTGGCCAAGAAATATCCCAAAGAGAAGAACCCACCTACTTAATCAATAACCATGTGAGCAGCTACATTTATCAGATACTTGAATGAAGGAGATAACTCTGAAACTCCATGGCTTAAGAAACCCACCGTATCTGCAGAATTGTTCCATCTGCCCTGATCATTAAGATCCCTATTTGCGATATCCTTTTTTAGGGGCTAAAACCGAGCTTGGGGTTGTGCTCCCATCCTTGTCACCACCGTTCCTATTGAGGATGTCATTGTCACCGCTGGCAATGAGATCCCATAATACGAGTGTGGTGAGGCCACTGAAAGCCACAAAGACAGCAGTGAAGTTGTGAAAGGAATCCTAGACTTGGAGTCTTTTCACTATAACTTCCCACTGGCCCTTTGTGGCAGGGATGATTGTTCCCATTTTACAAAGAAGACTGTGGAGGCTCTGAGAGGTGAAATGATGTCCTCAAGCTCTCATGGATCCTAAGGGGTAAAACTGAGACTTAAATCTATCTCTCCTGCCTTTAATATTCTTTCTGTCTTAGATTTACTTATAGCACTTGGGATAGTAATGAGTCTACCATGGGCCTGTGCCTTGTTCCTAATTCAGGCTGCAGATTCAAGCTACACCCTTGGGTTGATCTGTCTTAGGTATATCTGTGAAGTGGTTCCTAAGAGATGTTCCTGTTACACATGTCATACACAAGCAAGTCAGGAGAGGCAATGCAGTTAATTATTCTTGTTAAATTGGCTGATTTCTTTTTATTTTTATTTTTTGAGTTGGAGTCTCACTTCATCGCCCAGGCTGGAATGCAGTGGCACGCTCAAGGCCATTCCAGTGTCAACCTACTGGGCTCCAACAATCCTTCTGCCTCAGCCTTCCAAGTCGCCAGAACTACAGGTGTGTGCTACGATGCCCGGTTAATTTCTGATTTTATTGTAGAGACGAGGTCTTGCCAAGTTGCCCAGGCTGGTCTCGAACTTGCGGGCTCAGGCAATCCACACACCTCGGCCTCCCAAAGTGCTGGGATGACAGGCTAAGACACCAAGCCCAGCCAAATTAGCTGATTTCAAAGGATGAGAAAGTCCGTATTTTCCTTAAATATCTAAAAAAATAAGACAGCCTGTGGGATGTATATGTAGAAAGAACACTGCCTGGACGTCCAAGGGAAACCTTTTCCTTCTGGACCTGACTATGCAGGATTTAGGACCAGCTATGGTTTGAAGATTCCTATTTTAATGGAGTCCTAAAAACATCTTTTTCTGGAAGGCCCCTACAATTGCAGAGAGGTCCAGAAACTTCCCACTGAGTTTATTGTTTAGGGAACTGCCACCGGTCCCAAGTTATCTTATCTTCACTTTTTCTTTTTTTCCTACCTTTTACAATTTCTTGTCTTTGGTCCTTTGTCTAGCCGGCTCCTTCTTGTAATTAACCCTTTTTTTGTGTCTCTGGTGGAGGCGGACCAGTCCTTTTGAGGCCTCTAATGACACCCACTTTGGTTCCTGCTGTGCCTCAGGAGATAATGGCCTGGAAAGCTTTCTCAACAGCGAATGGAGCTTCTCCTGCCCAGCCCCAGCATGCCCCAGCACTGAGCAAGGCTTTATATTAATAGATACTCAGTTTAGAAAAGGACACAAAGACAGGCAACTTAGCCTGTTGTGTCTAAAAGACACAGCACCATGAGAGTGTCTTCGTGTCCCTGAAACCAAATGTTCACAAAGTAAACTCAAGGATGCTTCTCTTAGACCTCCTAGGAGGTGCAGGTCAACCCTGATTAATAAAAGTGTTCAGGAAGGGGCAGTGGGGGGTGGAATAAGTAATTGGAAAGTTAACCAAAAGGGCTTTTTTCCCTTTATTTCCCTAGCCTATAATTTGGCCCTTTTCCTGAAACATTTTGTGAAATCATGTTTTCATATTAGGGAAGGCTCATGAACATGGTTGTTGTTTCCTTCTTAACTTCCTTAAGAAGAGATAGTTAAATCTTTCTCTGGGCTCCCAGGGCACTGGGTTCAACTCTGTTAGCACTTAGCTCAGGTTGAATTTGATGCTGTCTTCTGTATTTGTCGTTTCTCCACATGTGGAAAGCAGGAATCGTGTCGTAGATTCATATACCCAAAGCAGATTGTTTTGGCCTAGGTTTTTGGCCACAAGGATATTTGACCCCAAATTTTATCTCTTCCATTTACTACTGGCCTCACCAGTAACACAGTAAGAACACAGCAGGCAAAGAGATGGGAAACAGAGAGATAGATTGGACTAGCCATTGAGTTAGTCATTGGACTAGCCATTGAGCTAGACAGATTGGATTAGACAGATTGGATTGGCCAGTCCAGGGAAAGAAGGCAATTCTGGAACCCCAAGTGGAATTGCTCACAACTTCCTCTGGGATTAGACATAAATAATTAAGTCTTTAGTCTGAGTTAATATTATCTGTAAAATAATGAACATAAAATACAATGGACAATACATAACATTTAAATATGTACAGTTTGTTCCAAGAAAATTGAACTTAATAAAAGTAATGGCTAGGGTAAAAAAAAAACTCAATAAAGCCAAATCTGTAATCAATATAACTTGATCTGGATCAAAAATTGAACAATAAACCAGATCTCTACTGCAAGTTTCACAGAAAAGAGTAATGACAAAACCCCTGATTTTAGCAATGTAAAATTGAGACTAAAGATGAAGATAGTTTAATAGTTCAACTACAAAAAAAGTAAGAATTTGAATTGGCCTAGGGGTTTTTAGTACTGGGAAATATTTTCACAATAGAAAGCTATCAACATTAGCATACTTCTGATTTAAATATTTCTATTTAAAATGCCTGGATCCAAATGGCAGGTTTGAATACCCTCCACACCTGTTATTTAAGTGCTTTGCACTGAAACTCAGTTTATAGAAAGAATTTTTTTGTTTTTTGAAAAGTTCACTTTTTTATTATTTAAACTTTTCTCACCAAACAGATATTAGTTTTTAAATTAATTTAATAAAATATGTTTAAAATGTTAAATGGAGAAAGGCGCAAATGAGTGGCAATAACTGTGAAGGGTCTGAGGTTTTCATCCTACTTGTGAACTAACAAGTTAGGAGTTAGGTCACCACATTTTCATGGATGCTGACAGAGGATAAGCAACTCCAATAGCAGTAAGCAGAGTATTCACATTTGCCCCATTTTCCTGAGCCCTAATTCCCACAAGGCAAAGCAAAACAAGCCAGCTAATGCATGTCCATACTCCCATTGTGGTGAGCCATGGGAGAAAGAGCCCCAGCTCAGGGAAGCCAAATCTTTTATCATGGGCAGTAAGTCTGTCTGGCCTTTGTTCCAGAGGGAGGCACTATCTCTGTCTTCCATGGCTAGACAAACACCCTTGAAAAGATAGTCTAGAACAAGGCAGCCAGTTCTTCTCCTGGCAAGAAAGACAAAGGTGCAAGAGACCCCTGGAGGAGTGTCTTCCAATGATAATCTGATAAATAGACTTACATCTCTCTGTGTAATAGGCTTCTCTCATAGGCCTCTGGGACATCCGTTCAATGACCTGATTATTAAATTTCAGAGCTGAAGATGGAGAAGGAGCAAGATTGGCCTAAATTTTTGCAGGGGGAGGAGGGATGAAATTCGTATTTAAATTCCTAAGGCTGCATCATTCTATTTCATGCCTCTATTGTCTTTGATTAAGAAATTAAATATGAGCATTGCATTCTACTTTGAAGATATTTAATTGTGCCAAAAATGGACAGATGCACAAAAATCTGTCAAATGCCAACTATGTGCCAGGTGCTATTTCAGGTAAAGTCACCACATTATATTCTATCAGGTACTCTACACAAATGGTGCCTCCTGTAGTTGGGCAACATCTTAGGTCTGGTTCTAGGTGCCAGGGATGCAAAGCTTAACAAAGACGACCAAATGTCCTGCCTTTCTGTAGCTGACGTTCCAATGTGCAGAGACATATAATAAATGTTTAAAAATAAGTAAAATATACAGCATGCCAGATGCTGATAAGTGGTATAGGGAAAATAAAGCTGGGAAGGGGGAAGGGAAGAGGGATAGTGGTATGGGGTCCTTTTTGCTTGAAAGATTTGTCATGTTCTGTTTTATTTCAGAAAACAAATAAGTTATACACAGAAAATAACACATTCACACTGAAGAACTGCTAATAGAACATGTTTATTTCTATATGGAGTGCCCCAAGTCTTCTACAAATGTGTCCATTTAAAATGAACAGTTCCAAAGCCTACAAAGACGTGCACACTAAACAGCATGATGCTAAACAACTACTGGGTCAACACTGAAATCAAAGCAGAAATTAAAAGATTCCTGGAAACAAATGAAAATGAAGAAATATCTTACCAAAACCTCTGGGATGCCATGAAAACAGTTCTAAGAGGGGAATTTAT
>CAUYQG010022694.1:0-45733 GCA_963574415.1 Tarsius wallacei
GGGGTACAATTAAGGATTAGGTATACAAGTGGACATTGTACAGGTAAAGTTTGGGCCTCCCTTTGGTCCCCACTTTGCCTGGTTTGAGATCAGATACCCTTATTGATGTGTCCCGCCCTCCCCACCCCAGCAGTATCCCTCTACTGCCAATCTCTTTTTTATAGTATTATGGTAAATGTTCAGGGTTCACTTATGAGTGAGAACATGTGGTATTCTGTTCTTTAAAATAAAATATAAAAAAAAGTTTATGCCTAAACAGAACTGGTCTCTAATCCTAACAAGATTATTTTTAGAAATGAAGAAGAAGAAGACAATTTCTATATTTTGTAACTGAGAATACCACTACTAAAAGCAGAATGCTATAAGTAGAATGATGTCATTTGTTTCTAAAAACTGTTGACATACTAGAGTGATGTGAAAATAATAATAAAAGCAAGATATTTTGTGGAAAATTTTACGGGTAAGGCTAAGACTATAATCTGCAAGTTATCTCAGGGTAAATGCTGCAGTCACAGTGCCACTGGTGAGTATTCTCTTGACCAATGGAAAAGGGTTAACATACCTGTACCTTTGCTTTCCTTCAGCAATGATTAAAAATAATAACCTAGGTCATGAGGTTTAAACAAGGGAAAGGAGTTATTACATGTAAAATAGTACCTGGTATATAGTTGACATTATCAAATGTTAGCTACTATTATTATTACACACAGCTATACTATATAGCTATTAAAATGTTTAAGCTATTATGTAAATAATGTGTTTGTAGATGAGAATCTATTATCTACAACTTAACATGCTATTTTTAGAAGTTTTTTCACATATATTCCTTAGTTCTTGCTGAGTTAAGGAGATGCCTGCAGTCATATTTAAAAGAGAAGTAGACATGTATTAACTACACGACCAGTCTCTCCTTTTTTTTCTCCACACCATCTCACCACAAAACAATAATTTATCCTCAGTGTTTCAACTGACAGTCGGGCTGATAAATCACAAATTTACATTTCAAATCTTAAGCCCTCTTCTGAGCTCGCCTCCCACAATTCTACAGTCTGCTGGACATTTTCACTCAGATAACAGAAGTCACTTCTAATTTATAATATGCTGTTCTTTCTCCTCAAATTGGAGCTTTATCTCACTCTCATTTTCTAACAATTGTACCCAAAGGCTGCTAGTCTCCAGTGCTGAAAACTCCCAAATGACCAATAAAATCATATTCTTCTAGTATCATATCCAATCAAACAAAAGCTATTAAGCCCTAATTTCCTTCCATTTTTAGCCTCATGCCTGATCTATTTAAGTAGCTTTAAAATTACATTCTTGCCTTCATTTTCTCCTTATTGGAGTTTGCAATAGATAATACATGTTTATTCGATTCCATTAACTTACTTGTTAGCTTGGTATAACTGATGAAAAGTTATTGTAAAAACTGGCTGCCAGTTTGAACCCAACTGGCCCAGCAAGCTGAAACATATTTCTTAGGGAAATAACTATTTTTATAAGTGTAGGGAAATTTATTAATGAATCTGTGTGGTTATGAAGACCTATCAGGCATAACTAATCTAGCCAAATAGGTTTACACAAAAAGATTTTTAAGGGAAAATTAGCTAAAGAAAGTAGAATCCCAGGATGATCAAATCAGATCCCATGGAGGAGCACAGTCAGAAGCTGTGTTGGTGTATATGGTGGTTGTATTTTCAAGAAAAGTAGTATCCAACTTTTTTGTTTTCTCCAAAACTTTGGCAAAATTTTTTAAACATCCACTCCTTTTGACGACGTTGGAGAAAATGTAAAAAGAGGCATAAAGTTGCAAAATAAAAGTGGATCATAATGGAGTTTCCATATCACAGACATCTGGTATACCCTGCATTGCTTCAATAGTAAACATGAGATACATTTCCTTTAACCACTAACATTTAAAGAGCAGGTGACCTTGGAATGGAGGCAAGAGATCAGCACTCAACCTACTTGATTTAGATGTTAGAGGCCACTGTGATGGTAGATGGATAATGGGCATAAAAGTACCTGGATTATATTGGTAACTATATGACTCGAAACTTTGAGAAGTATGTGTACTGTTTTATTTTGTTGTTGTTTTGTTTCTGAGACAGGATCTCACTCTGTCACCTAGACTGGAGCACAGTGGCCTCGAACTCCTGAGCTCGAGCAATCTCCTGCCTCAACCTCCAAAGTAGCTGGGACTACAGGTGTGTACCACCATGCCTGGCTAATTTTTCTCTATTTTTTGAAGAGATGAGGTCTCACTTTGTTGCCCAGGCCAGTCTTGGACTTCTGGCCTCAAGCAGTCCTCTTGCTTCAGCCTCTCAAAGTGTTGGGAGACGGATATGAGCCACATCGCCTGGCTGGATATATGTACTGCATTCAAGTTTTCTTAATTAGGAATACATGTTCAATTTATTTGCCAAGCAAACTTTTGAAACACAAAAAGATGACAGTAATTATTTTCTCATCTTGCATTACTGTAAATATTCTTGAATTAAAAAATAAAAATGTTTCAGATCATGATTTTGAAGAGTGAAGGTAGAATTTTTAAAGTGAAGATTAAAAATTTGTATTTATTTTTATGAATAACCCATTTTTCATTTTTATTACTAAAGTCTATTCTTTCTGAATTGGAGGCTGCTGACAATTCTCAAGCATCTCTCAGGGAAACATGAAAGAAATGACAAGTAAATAATAGGATATTAAAAATGCTTCAGTATCTTTTTATAATTCAGGCACTGACTGCTCATTTCGTTGAACAACCCAAACATTCAACTTGAAAACTATAGTCAGCATTCAACTTGAAAACTATAGTGAGTGATATACTTTACAGTATTCATTGCTTCCTACCCATAAAACTAGTGTCTGAGCTCCCTTCAAGAACAACAACAACAACAAAAAAGTGGGAGAAGTTTCCACTTGAATTGGGGCCTAAATATCTAATATATATTTAGCTTGTTTTATTCCTGAACCTTTGAGGACAATAATAAAATTAATTGCTTATGTCTGCAATTTTGAAACATGTGATTGCAATTAATCAGCAACACACAAAGCCCAACACTGTTCTTTTATCCAACACAGCAGACAAAAGAACATTTAATGAGTCATACACAAAAATTTGACCAAATCTGGGATTTTTCTTTCTATGCTTCCTTAATTCCTATAACGCTTTAACATGAATAAAAAACGATGATGTCCCAGCGACTTTGTGATTGAGCTCTGAAATCAAACTACCCTTGATCTTAAGCTGGTATGAGATTTAGTAAGTTATTTGACTCTCCATAGCTCATAATGCTCAGTTTAACAATGGGACAAATCATCTTCCTGCTTTAGAGGATTTTGTGAAGGGTCATAAGATTATGTATAGAGGCCGGGTGCAGTGGCTCAAGCCTATAGTCACTTTGGGAGGCTGAGGCAAGAGGTCTGCCTGAACCCAGGGGTTCAAGACCAGTCTGGGCAACTTGGTGAGTCCTCGTCTCTACAGTATATAAAAAAATGAGCTAGGTGTGGTAGTGCATACCTGTAGTTCCGGCTACTTGGAAGGCTGAGGCAGAAGAATCGCCTGAGCCCAGCAGGTGGAGGCTGCAGTGACTGTGAGCGTGCCACTGCACTCCAGCCTGGGTGGCAGAGTGAGACTCTGACTCAAAAAAAAAAAAAAGAGAGAGAGAGATTATGTATACACAGGACTCAACACATACTGTATACATAGTATGTGCTCAACAAATACAATTGTTCTTATTTTTTAAATGTCTTTAGAAACTTTCTGAAATGCTTCCATCTTTTTTGACTAAATGGATAAACACCATTCCTTGTTTATTTAGCAGTATTCCCTCAAATTAGCACACTTCAATTTTATTAAAGGATGGACCTAGTAATTTTCAGAAGAAGGTGGTAAAATCCTAGGTGAGAGTCAGTTGCAGAGGCTTTCTCAAAGGCCCATGCTAAGTTGGGATCCAGCTGAGACTGAACCTCCTATTTGGTTATTTCTAAAGGAAGCATGCATGGCTTTCAACTATTAGAAGTCAGCATGTAGGGGAAACTGCAGAAAACAGAATAATTCTCAGAGGCCCATGAATTGATGAGGCAGCAGATATTGTCTGGAGACGCTGATTACAAAATTCCCTCAAATAAGCCTCTCACAAAAAGCTTTTCAGGAACAAGATACTAGATGGTGGCAGGCCGTATTACAAGCACAGCACTTCTCTGTGGCCCACCAAACAAAAGTAAATGAACATCTGTTCACTTGCTGACACGACAGAACTAAAATATACCTGCAATCTTAAAAGATTGGTGTAGCCGAAGGATCCCAAGAGTCTCCTAATTTTTGCAAAGCCTTTAAGGTAGAAGTACTGTTTTCATATCAGCAATAAAGTATTTTGGGAAACAAATTAATATAGTGCACACACATCTGCTTTAGTAGAAACCACAGCTACATTTAAAGCACTCAAGTGAATAACCTTGCTGCCTCAACCACAGCCGAATCGCCCTAGAGATGACACATTTTGGAGTTTTAAGTTTTTACATTTGCTCATATTTAATCATCAGACCCCATGATGTATCATGCTTGCGTGGGTTGCTAAGGAAAACAAAGTAGTTATTTTGAAAGGTTTGACCTATAAGATCCAGCAAGTTCTAGCTCTGCCCAATACCCAAATCTCTTATGCTTCTTATAGAGACCCTACCTAAAGACACACAGTTCTAGATCTAACAAGGCACAAAGCTTGGTGAAAGTAGTCTAAGACTCTTTTACCACTGGCTCTGTTTCAAGGTTGAAAAAGATGTGTGAATAATGATAGAGCATATATATAGACAAGATTCCCATCTCAGCCATTAAGTCTCTACAAGCACGCAGGGAGACAGAAATTCAGCAGCTTTGTCTTTCAGAGACTGCTCAATGTGACTCAATCCTCGCAAAAGCAACCATGGCTCTGTTTTGACACTTTTGTTGTTATTGAAAAAACACATGGACATAGGAGATCAAGAAGTGTAAGACATAGCTAGAAACTTCTCTAGTGATAGGACCTGAACAGCCACAATAAATTAGATATGTTATTAGAGCTTGGGGATACTTACTCTCCACACCATGCCCCTTAAAAGCCACCGATGTCTTTAGGACCCAAGAACACATAGCATTTCTTCCTCACACCCGTCAAACATCTTCTTTTAACATGGTATAGGAAATATTACCCGAATCATACCTAGTGTGTCCCAAGTGCTCAAAATAAATCTTTCTTAGGTAAATGAACTAACCATTCATAAAAGACTCAAATGCCTGATGGCTTAAGATACCTTTCCAAACCCAGCCTCTCCACACCAATATTTGACTTCAATAGAGTACAGAGTCCCAAATTATAAAATTATGTTTGCAACCATAGAGTTTCTCTTAAGTCATGTCATGTAGGTGCCATTTAACCATCTGTTAAGGAATTTTTAAAAACCTTTTTTTGATCCCCATTAAGTTTCTCAAAGCCTGAAAATTCCAAATTATAGTAATTTTATGACCAATCAATTAAGAAAATATGCTATCCTCAGACCTTGTAATTCAACTTTAAAATGAAGATCCTGCTCGTTTGGGCATTCTTTTCCTCTTAGCCACTCAGAATAACTAAAGGTAAAATTAAATTCAGTCCAGTCCCTATATTTAAGCAAATCCTAAATCCATCATATCTCCAATGATTTGATTTATATAAAATTTATAAGATTGGTCATTGTATCTTTCTAATAGTAGATGATAAAATAAATCTATTTAGACTAACTTGGCTCATAAAACAGGTTTAGAAAGTAAATTTATTAGGAATAAAAGGGCTTAAGATCTCATTTTTAACTGGAAAATTTTGCTTGTCTGTTCCGAATGTTAAAATATGCAATACTACTCCAAAAACTCTTGTAATAATCATTAGATTATAATTTCCACCATGCATGAGGTTTATTAGGTTGCATAAATAAGTCTGTCTATTATAGGCTTGCATTGACTTGAATTCTCAAAATTATTTTAAAAACTAAAGGCTGTATGAAATTGAGTTTATCCATGAAATGAATATGACAATCATTCTACATCATATTTGGAATTAGTATTTAAGTCAAACAGTTTCTTTCCTCATTTCCCAAAATTACCCTCTTGTCTCAAAATCATGAAGAAGATGACTCTTGGGAAGAAGAAATGAAAGAGGAGGTTGGAACAGTAAGAAAAACAGGAAAATGGAGGGGTTCAAAAAATTAGGAGAGAATTGGAAGGTTATAGTTTACTGATATGTCAGTACATCTTAAAATACAGCAACTTAAGTGTTAATACATAAAGTCAAAATTTTACTGTAAAAGTGTCTTTTAAGGTGACCAGCCATCCCAATTTGCCTGCGATGTTCACTTTTAGCACTTGAAAATCCTGGGACATACCTCAGTCTCTAACAAACTGAGACAGTCACCTGATATTCAATTCACCTGTTGTTAAACACGTGATCTTATTTTTCCATCTGGCTAGAGAACAGAACACACATACCTGAAATTTCTGTGAGCTCTGGATTTTGATGACCCTTCTCTCCCACTGATTTTGGAACCCAGTTATGTTTTGCCGTAAATGCTGAATGGGGCCACCACATGATGTTTGAAGTCCTACTATTAATTTGCCATTCACTTGGCTGGAGAAGTAATAAAATGTAATCTGTGAAAAAATAATTAGTACCCAAAAAAATTACAACAAAGAAGTTCCCAAATGTGACAAAGTATTTAAAATGCTTCGTGCTTTCAAATACCTGACAAGCATGTTGGTCATTAGTTGAAAGGAAAACTCTGCTTCTTAAATTTGAGGAAATAGAATTCACTCTGGAAACCAGTGAGAGGAAGCAGGCTGTCAGAAACAAGAGACAGTGTGTTAAATTCAGAGTGATCATTGGCAAACTTTTATTTGAGACATCAAGCAACAATTCAGGTCGACATCCACATTAGGTCACTATATTTTTGTTTAAAGAATACAAAATTTAACCACATCATTTACTTTTGCAAACCATCTGACTGACATTTTTATTTCTTTATATTGCTCAGTGAAATAACTAGTTGTGATTATACCCCCATAACATTATTATGGGCTACAGTCTCAAACCTAATTTATTACATTTATCATAGTTTCATCCATGCAAAGGTGGTATCCAGGAAAACATTGTACTACCGGGACTGCCTACCAAAACAAGCAATTCAATGAGGACTCTAGAAGAGAACATTGTGTGCTGTGCTTTCATTCAGAAAGAGTTGGATAAAATAGTCTCAGCTTTTTCTAGGACTATGGGAAACAACACTGAGCCCTGATGCACTCATGTATGCCGCAGGAGACTATGCCAGTGAACTGTCACTGTTTAGAAGTCTGTAAAATAAATGCTGAGCATTCCTTGGGCTTTCACAGACTTCTTGCAATGCTTTTATGTGAGTTCTAGCATATAATCTGAGAACCATTGTTTCTGCTACTCTATTTGGTGTGCTGCTGTTTTTCAAAAGGAATTAGAAAAATGATGTTGATGATGATTACGATCACGTCTACCCAAGTTATTCAGTGGCATTTTAGAGCTAGATTGGAAATCAAATCTAATTGTCACCTCATGGAGAGAATCAATAGTAAAATGATGAAACCTAAGAAACCTCTTCTTTCCTACTCCTATTCCAAAATTGCACGCTAATTAAACATAAAGCAGTGATATTAATAATTGCTTATAAATATAGTCAGAGGCATAACTGAAATCACTGCACTAACAGACAACTAATCTAGGAATACACTTCCTGGAATTATTATATAAACATAATGTGGATGAAGAGCTGGCATCATGGTGATCAAGTGGATTATCATTAGTTTGCATTTGTAGCAGGTAAACAAATGTTAAGCAAGTGAATAATCAAATAAGCATAATTAGCCATATGGACATATTGTTTTGGGTTTAAATAATATGATTAGCAATACAAATGGTAATAACATTCAATAGACCCTAAATTATTGTTTATAAATATTCAATTATTTAAAAGCATCCATGAAATATACAGAAAAAAATCATTCTCATTTGTCAAGGAAATTACTTAATCATATTTACTTTAAAAAGCTTTCTCTTAAAAGCAAGATTTGGCACATTAAGTTATTAAACAAGAAAGTAGCATGCGCAATGATACTTTCCAACTGACACTTGAATAAATTATTTAAATAGTTAAGCAGAGTGCATTATAATTATAAACTCCATCATGGGTATGTGCTATGGCACTGAAAATTATTCTGTATTTTATCAAATATTAAATAAAGGCTAATCTTCAGGTTATCACAAAAAGTAAAGTTTTAAATTCAGAAACATCTTGAGATCCTTTGACATTTGTTCTCGTTACAAACTTACTTATTTTTATGGGGAAAAAAAGGTGTTCAAAATACACCCAATAGCAATATCTGTCTTACAACTTAGCTGTTTTGCAACTGAGTGCAATAGCAAATTCTTTAGTTTGCACTTCATTTTGCCTTGCTCTTTTATAGTATGAGTATAGAATTTCTTTAATTCGCAGGTGGAGATAGTTGCTAGAAAGAAATACCATCTTATGAGCATTCTCTTACTTTCTAGAGGACATTAGTCATTGTGGCTATTTATGAGAGTAAAAGACAAAAAGACATATCTTGGACAGTATACCCATTTCCTCATTTAATAGTCTTTCCTACTACAGCTTTAACCATCTAGAAGAGAATGTATGAAGCTCTTAGATAACAAAAAGGTATCCAATATCCTTTCTACATACCTCTCTTACTTCTTGCCACAGTCTAATAATGTGCATGTCACAAACAAACACATTATCATCATTCTATGTCTATGACTAATCTCTACACCATACTCATTTAAGTTTGCGCACATGATTCATAAATCCCATTTTATGCCTGAATCCATGAAGGAAATGCATAACTCATCTTTACTACACATATTTGAAATAATCTCATGATAAAAAGTCAAGTATTAAAATGACAAAATAAGAACACAAACAGCCTGATTTCAGGTATACTCTTAAATGTTTATGTTAAAGAGCTTTTAAAAATACTTGTTCTCAGTAACTAGGTAAGATTGGAGTGAAGCCCCAAGTTTGATGACAAAACAAGTAGGTACATAAAATATGAAAGTAACAAAATCCATGAATCAAGCTTTAAGAGCTAAAGTCAATAAGTTTGGCAGTGAATTCCATCAACCTTGAACCTCAGGAAAGATAAGGTAGAATTTTCAGTGTCACTTTCCTCTACCATTGATAGGCGGCCTTGCACTTCCTCCATTTCCCAAGTTCTGAGTGATTAATGGAACTGAATGTGAGCGAGAGAAACATAAATCCTATTGCATGCCATAGAGTAGCCAATCGGCTCCCAGGAACTAAAAGAAAAGGAGCACTTTAACCGTGAGATAATATCAATTCTCAAGAATATTTAAAAAAAAAAAAAAAATCAGGCTGCAGGAATGGATCACCATAACAAGTTCCAAGGCCTGAATCTAATGTTAACATGTCAGAACTTATAGAAAGAGAAAAGTGCGCTCTCCCTGACAGAACTATGGTTCAGTACAGATAAGACAGCAAATAATAGCCTGATATAGAAACTCATTCAAGCTGGTAATTTCTATTTATTAAATTCTGTTTCCTTTGTATCCTGTTTTGACTCATACCCATTCATTAAGCTAACATACTTAACAGAACAAGATAAGATTTGCTAAAGCTATATGACTTAAAGAAGAGCCTCGAATAGTAATCCTTTATCATTACTAGCACTAGCCACTTGTACATGGATGCTGCCATATCAACTTACGTCTGATTTCAATGACAAAGGTGATATGAATCACTTTACAAGATTATAAAACACAATAAACCATGAAGGTGATGTTAATGAAAATCCCTGAATAAAGTCCCCTGAAAATTTTCTCTTCCATCAAATCAATTTAAAAACTGGCAAAAATGTCAGAATCAACTTTTCTGAAACTGGAAATTTGTCAAAGGTTTGCAGCAACCTAGACAGCTTTTACTCAAGAAATGGCTGAATCCAGTTTTTTAAAAAAATTGTGTTATATGGTGTTTTAACTTGCCCTAGTCCCATTTCTCACTCTTCGGCTCCAAAGTAACTTTGAAAAATAGCAGCTTTCATCCTGGTATCCACCAGAATGAATAGAATGGAGCCAGAAAGTTTTCAAATCCTCTTTCTCAAGCAACTGTCATTACTTGGCCTATCCAATGGTTCCCTGAAAGACCCTAATTAAAAGGCTATCTAAAGTCGATCATAATAGTACCTTGCTCAGTGCAAAAAATTTCTCCACAGACAGGGTTTGTTAAAAACAATTACTGATAAGTGTTTTAACTTCAAAGTTGCCTGAGGCAATGTATAAGGAGTTGAGGAAAAATCATATACTAACCATAAATCACATGGGAATGGAATATACATAGAAGTTTTGAAATGTTCCAATATATTTCTGCAAATCTAGAAGGACATGTGCATGTGTAGGGCTATGCACATATCTGGAAAGACTTTAAAATTCCCTAAGCCAGCATCTTGAGACTCTATGAAACTCTGAGACTCTGGCTGACCTTGAGAGTCTATGAAAGCAGGCAATGAAAACTAAGCAATTATTAGCTGCCTGGGTGAGTTCGGAAGGTGTACCCCAACAAGCACACAGAGTCCCTCAGACAACAATGAGAGATTTATTGATTCCAGGATACTATGGTCTGAATGTTAGTGCCCTGCCCCCAGCCCAATTAATATGTAGAAATCTAATCACCAAGGTCATATAGTATTAGGAGATGGGACATTTTGGAAGTAAATAGATCATGAGTAGAGTCCTCATGAATGAGATCAGTTCCTGTATAAAAGAGGGCCCAAGGAGTTGTTTTGCCCTTCCTTCAGTTGAAAATACAGCAAGAAGGTGCTATGAACCAGAAAATAAGCCCTCACCAGACACCAAATTCTCCAATGCCTTGATCTTAGACTTCCCAACCTACAGAACTGCAAGAAATAAATCTCTGTTATTGATTAGCAACCCAGTTTATGATATTTTGTTCTAGAAGCCCAAACTGACTAAAGATACTTACATTTAAGGAACCCTCAAAAAAGCCACTAAATTAAAAACAAACAAACAAAACAACTATAAACTACAAAAGAACAGCAATAGGTACAAATGTGGGGGAGATGTTGGGAAGGTGAGCATCAGTTTTCCAGAGGTCTCATATTATATTGTTTTAAATGCCCAGGGTTATTTTTTAAATGTGAGAAATGCAAAATATATAAATATATATATTTCCCATACAGAGGAACAAAAAAAAATCAATCACTAGAAATAGTCTAAGGAAACCCAGACTTATAGACTTATTAAATCAGTTGAGAAATATTTTCAAAGAGCTAAAAAAAAACTATATGTAAAGAACTAATAAGAACATAAGAATAAAGCATTATAAAATAGAGAATGTCAGGAAAAAGATATATATTATACAAACCAACAATTATTATAACCAATTATATAACTGAAAAAAAATCGATAATTATATTCAGGGTTATGGGTACAAATATATAATCATGTAGTTTGTCATAATAATGGCATAAAGGAGAATAGAATGGAACTATGTGTATATAGGATGAAAATTTTTGTATACAATTAAAACTAGGTTGGTATTAATCCAACCTAAAGTGTCTCAAATTAAGATGCCAAATGTAATCCCTAGTAAAAACATGACAAGGACATTAATATGATACATTGGAAAATATCTATTTCACATAAAATAAGGTAGTAGTGGGGGAATAAAGTAGTAAAAAAAATAGGTTATACAGAAAACAAGTAACAAAATAACAGGTGTTAACATATCTTATTAGAAATTATATAAAATGTAAATACATTAAAGTCTTTAATTAAAAGAAGTTGGCATATTGCATACAAATGTAATCTCACCATATGCTGTCTAAAAGAGACACTTTGGATTCCACCACATAAAAAGGCTAAAAATAAAAGGAAACCAAAAACATACCATAAAAGCAACCAAAAGAGAGCTGGAGTGGCTATACAAAATTCAGAAATAAAATAAGATTTTAAGATAAACTTGTTATTAAAGAAAAAAGGTCAACCAATCAAGAAGATAAAACAATTATACATATATATGTACCTAAAATAAGAGTCTCCAAATATATGAAGCAAAAGGTAACAGAATTGTAGAGAAAACACAGACAATTTAACAATAATAGCTCGAACCCTCAAAAAATGGATAAAACAATTTGATAGAAAATCAGCAAGGAAATAGAAAACTTGAGCGACACTATAACCAACTAGACCTAATAGACACATACAGAACACTTACTCTACCCAACAATAGAAGAATGCACATACTTCTAAAGAGTACACAGAACATTCTTCAATATAGAAAATATTTACATCATAAAGCAAATCTCAATACACAAGATGATGGGCTGGGAGTGGTGGTTTAGCCTGTAATTCCAGCACTTTGGGAGGCCAAGGCAAGAGGATTGCCTGAGCCCTGGGGTTTGAGACCTGTCTGGACAACTTGGTGAGATCTCATCTCTACAATAAATCACAAAAACTAGCTGGCGTGTGTCTGTATTTCCAGCTACTTGAAAGGCTGAGGTGGAAGGATCATCTAAATCCAGCAGGTAGAGACTGCGGTAGCTGCAGTAGCTGTGAGCATGCCACTGCACTCCAGCCTGGGCAATAAGAGTGAGACTCCAACTCAAAAACAAAAAAAAGGGTGATGTAAATCATACAAGCATGTTCCTTCATAACTGAATACTTTAAATCAGTAACAGAAGGAAAGGGGAAAAAGGGGAAAAACTCACAAATGTGTGAAAATTAAATAACACTCTCCTATCTAACCAATGGGTTAAAGAAGTCACAAGGGAAATTAGAAAATACTTTGAGATGAATAAAATTGAAACCATAACACATCAAAATGTATGGGATGCAGTTAAATCAGTGCTTAGAAAGAAATATGTAGCTGAAGTGCCTAAATTAAAAAAGAAGAAAGGGGGCAACTCCATCAAGTTCCCTCCCACTGTGGGAGAGCTTTTCTGTCTTCTCAATAAATCCTGCTTTCTCACTTTCCAGCTGTTTGTGTTCCTCATTCTTCCTGGGCATGAGACAAGAACTTCCGCCCTGAAGAGGTGTGACCTGAACAGTTGCAGAAGATCATCAGAGCTGAAGAGCCATGTACCCCAGAAGCTGACTTGCCAGCCAATAGAGTCAGCTGAACCAGGAGAGCTCCTGAAAGAAGGCGAGACTCCAAAGCTGAGACACTCAGCTTGCCTAGGCTTGCCAGCCTACCCAACCAGCAATGCTCTCAGGACCTGGCTTGCCAGCCTATCAGAGCCAACATTCCAGGGATTAGGCTAGCCAGTCCACTGAACCAGCAACACTCTCAGAGCTTGGCTTGCCAGGCCATTGGAACCAACACTTTCAGGGCTAGGCTTACCAGCTCCTCGAGGCAACACTTTCTGGGACTATGATGGCTGACCCATTGAGCTGACACTCTTGAAGTCCAGGCTGACCTGAAAAACCCACATCAGTTTTGGCATCCAAACGTGGGGCTCGACAGAAGGCAATAAAAGTTACAGGTATTGACTCATGGATTCATCACACTAGAGTGAAAGCATGGAGTCCAGGAGAAGTTGCCTCAGCTGACCCGGAAAAGCATACAAACTAAAGAATCAAACCAAAGATCCTAAAAGATAAGTTCCACTACTTACTGCCTATGGATTTCCTCCTGATGGTTCTACCTATACTTGCTGCCATTGTTTTTATTTTGGTTTGTACCATTAGACTTCTCTGTCAAGGACCCCTTAATCCTGAGTGTCCATGGGATTGTTTTTGTCCCTAGAAGTCTCCCTCACAGAAACAAGTGAAATGCCTACTCTATCAAGCTTCCTGTTTTTAGTATCAGTAGTCCTAGCTTCTTATAAGCACCCCTTCTCACCCTCCATTACGTACGTGCCTCCACAGGGTAATTATTCAAATGTTGGATATGATCACAGCGGAATGTGGAGGAACATACACATTATTAAATGAAACTTGTTGTTTCCATATTAACACACCCTCCCAAGTAAAAGAGACTTTACAGGTTATAAAAATAATAATAAAATCATTGACTCTTTACAAGAACAGGCAGTTTCAGGTCCTAGTTAGTTACAATCTTTTTTATCCTCTAGGGATTTCCAATATATGAACATGGGTTTTTCCCTTAATAGCTCCTTTTGTTGTATTGCTTGTGTTTGGTCCATGTATAGTTAACCTCCTTGTAAAGTTTGTTTCTCGTGGCCTGGAGGCCAACAAACTCCAAATGGTGATGCAGATGGAACCTTGTATGCAAGCTTCTTTCTACTGAGGACCTTTAGATCGCCCTCAGGAGAATCCTAGCTGCCATCCCCATACAATGCCCATGATCAGCAGGAAGTAGCCAGACTGGTCATTTTCCTTACTCACTAATGGCAGTTGGGGGTTACTACTCCAGGAGGAATGAGACAGGAGATAGCTAGAAAAAGCCTAGGCAGACAGATAGGAGGGTCCTCTGATAACAATGTAGCGAATTCCTGGCAGGCCTCTCAGGTTCAGCATTGGTAAACAAGCTCCCTGTGAGTGTATCAAGCTAGAGCTTAAGTACTCACTGCTGGAATCGAAAAGCGAATAGTCAACTCACCATTAGGCCCCTACCTCCTGCCGATTGGTCCCTAATACTAACCAATCAGAACAGCTACAGCTCACAGCTAGTGCTAGCCAATCAGCTTGGACTTAGGGCTATATAAGCACCAGGTTTTCAGTCCAAGATGTGCAACCCCTTCAGGTCCCCTCCCACTGTGGGAGCATTTCTGTCCTCTCAATAATACCTGCTTTCACACTTAAAAAAAAAAGGAAGAAGAAAGATCTAAAAATTGAAAATTTTGTCAACAAAGTAAACCCAAAGTAAGCAGAGGACAAAAATAATGAATATTAGAGAGTAAATAAATGCAACAGATATTTTTAAAAATAGAAAACAGTAGGCTGGGTGCAGTGACTCATGCCTATAATCCCAGCACTTTGAGAGGCTAGGTGGAGGATTCTGAACCCACAGGTTCGAGACCAGCCTGGGCAAATTGGTGAGACTTCATCTCTACAAAAAATCAAGAAAAATTAGTTGAGCATGGTGGTGCATGCCTGTAGTTCCAGCTATTTGTAAGGCTGGGGTGGAAGGATCACCTGAGCCCAACAGATAGAGGCTCTGGTGGCCGTGAGCATGCCACTGCACTCCAGCCTGGGTGACAGAGTGAGACTCCGATGATAAATAAATAAATAAATAAATAAATAAATAAATAAATAGAAAATATTTAAATAACAAAAGTTTGGTTCTTGGAAAGATCATTAAAATTGACAAACTTTTGACTAGACTAACCAAGAAAAAAAGAGAAAGCCCAATTTACTAAAATGAAGACTGAAACAGGAGTCAGAACTTCCAAACTTATAGAAATAAGAATAATTATAATGGAATACTATGAACAATTTTGTACTAATAAATTAGTTAACCTAGATGAAATGGACAAAATCCTAGAAAGACACCAACTACCAAAACTGATTCAAGACAAAATTGAAAATCTGAATAGATTCTAACTAGTAAAGAAAATAAATCAGTAATCAAAAACCTTTCCACAAAGAAAAGCTCAGGTGCAGAAGGCGTAACTAGTGGGATTAACACTAGTACATGACACACTCTTGCAATGATCAGAAGAGGAGGAAACACTTCCCAACTCATTCTATGAGGCCACTATTACCTTAATACAAAAACTAGACTAAGACATCACAATTAAAGAAAACAACAGAACAATATCCCTGATACAGGTACATCATGTAAAATATTTAAAAGATTAATCACCATGGCCAAGTAGAATTTATTCCAGGAATACAAAATTGGTTTACGTATGAAACATAAGTATAAATACCATATTGATCAAGTAAGGAAAAAAATTGCATGATCATTTCATCTGATGTAAAACACACATTTGATTGTCTTAAAATAAAAACAACAACTCAACATACTAATAATAGAAGGAAAAGGAAATATATTCTGATAATTGGCATCCACAAAAAACTTACAACTAATACCACATCTATTGATAAAAGAGTTTTAAAATTTCTCCTATTAGAAACAAGACAAACATATCTGCTATCACCACTTCTAGTCAACATTGTACTGGAGTTTCTAGCAGGCAATTAGGCAAGAAAATAAAACATATCTAGAATAAAAACAAAAAGTAAGATGATCTCTATTTGTTGATGACATGTTCTTACATAAAAAAGAACAACTAAAATATAAAATAAATGTAAAAACAAAGTATTAGACTTAATAAACGAGTTGATTAGTTTGTAGAATACAAGATCAATTACAAAAATCAGTTGCATATCTATATATTGCAATGAAAAGTCTGAAAGTGAAATTAAGAAAATCTCATTTATACTGCTTCAAAAAGAATAAAATACTTAGAAATGAATTTAACAAAATAAGAACAAGATTTGCACAATGAAAACTACAAAACAAAGTTGAGAGAAATTGAAGACTGAAATAAATGGAAAGACATCATGTGTAATGGACTAGAAAACAATATTGTTATGATGGCAATAGTCACCAAATTCATTTACCAATTCAATGCAACTTATCTGAAAATCTCATTTCCCATTTTTGCAGAAATTTACTGGTTGGTCCTAAAATTTATAGGGAAATAAAAGAAGCCCAGAATAGCCCCCACAATACCTTGGGGGAAAAAAAGGACAAGATTGTAATACTCACACTTCTATAGCAAGTTCCTTCCAAAACTTACTATAAAGCAGCAAGGATAAAGATCATGTGGTACTGACGTAAGTATAGCCATACCGACCAATGGAATACAATGCAATAGAATGGAGAGTTCAGAAATAATCCACATCTATAGTCTATTAATTTTTAACCAAGTGCTAAGAAAATTGTATGGGGAAATTATAGATTTTTCAACATATGGTACTCAGGCAACTGTATAGCTACATGCAAAAGAGAGTTCAGAAATAATCCACATCTATAGTCTATTAATTTTTAACCAAGTGCTAAGAAAATTGTATGGGGAAATTATAGACTTTTCAACATATGGTACTCAGGCAACTGGATAGCTACATGCAAAAGAGAGTGAATAATTTGCACCATATATAAAAATAACCTAAAGATGGAATAAAAACCTACATATAAGATATAAACTCTTGGAAGAAATCATCCTTGGATTAGGCAATGGTTTCTTTGATATGACACTTAAAGCAAGAACAACAAATAAAGAAGTAAGCAGACAGCTAGGTAGGCATAGGTAGGTAGATAGATAGATAGATGATTGGTAGATAGATATAGGTAGGTAGATATAGATAGATGATAGATAAGTTTGACCTTATCAAAATTATATCGGCCAGGACAGGAGGGGCAAGTGGCATTAAAGATAGAGTCTTAACTTTGGGCATGCTCTAAAACAGTGGAAAAAGTGGTAAGAATAAAAAATTAAACATGTAAGTGATAAATTAGAGGAATTGAGACCATACAAAAGAAAAAAGAAAGCCCAAGGATCTGTCCCCAAGTCATGCTATTAATTAGTGTCCAAGTAGGGTCAAGAATCCAGGAACTCCAAACTTTCCATTTAGAATTTTCTCTACTTTCCCAAGTAAAAGGGTGTTTCTATTCACCACAAAATTTGATTATTAACAAGAACGGACAATGAAGAAATTATAAAATTTTCTTGCCCTGAAAACTTTGAAAACTAGTGTACTCATTTTCTATGACTGCCATAACAAAATACCACATACTTAATGGCTTAAAACAACACAAAGGTCTTTTTTACAGCTTCTGAAAGTCAGAATTCCAGGCACAATGGCTTAGCCAAAATGAAGGTGTTGGCTGGCTATGCTTCTTCCTGAAGGCTCTAGGAATGAATTCGTTTTCAAGCTCATTTTTGTAGTTGGCAGAATTCAATCCCATGCAGTTGTAAGACTGAGGTCCCTGCTGCTTTGGCTGGCTGTTAACCAGAGATAGTCCTCTACTTCTAGAGTTCTCTGCATTCCTTGTCTTGTGATCCCCTTTTTTCATTTCCAAAACCAGCAATGCAGGTCAAATCCTCATACTTCAAATCTCTCTAATCTTCACTCTTCTGCCTCATCTCTCTTGTCTCATCTCTCCTTCCTTCCTCTTCTTCATTTAAGGGCTCATGTGATTACACCGAACCCCCTTAAATAGCTCAGGATAATCTTGGGATTTTGAGGTCAGCCAATTAATAACCTTAGTTACATTTACAAAGTCTCTTAACAGCAGTACTTATTTGTGTCTGATGGAACTAGGAGATGGGAAACAAGGGGGGATATATTTTAAAATCTGCCTACTATAATTAGGTAGACACTAATTTGGTTTTCTTGTTCCACTTACTACATTTCAAGGTATTGATCAAAGTCTCTAAAGCCTAAAGTAGTTTGAGTCTATGTAAGTTTCCTTGACTAATTAACTTACAGGATACTTAAAATCAAAGTGAGTAATCATCATGGTTCCCTGAATTCACATGTAGAGAATTGACATCCACTGGGTACTTTCCAACCAATTTCATTAGTAAAATTAAAAAAAAAAGTCCTACCCACCTTCACTTGGCAGAATCTCAGTCTATTGATCTTTGGTCATGGTGCTAAAGATATATCTTTTGAAATTTGAAATATATGTGTTTTAATATACTTTTCCTGGATATTAAACATTTCTATTGAGTATGCATTTTTCCACTTGTGGTTGAATTAATTTGAAGAATATATATCTATATAAATTTAACAAATATATAAGCCATCTACCTACAAAGATAAAATTCCTGCCAATAAAGCAAATAACTCCTAGAGAAATATTTCTGTGTTTCAGTAGATAAATTAGAAAATGTATCTTCTATAGCTCTCACCAATGAAACAATATTATTTACTCTAAGATGTTTGACAGCTTGACTAATAACAGTCTACGGTGAAATTTCATTGGTATCAGTTAATTCAATTTAAATAAGTATCCTAGTTGTCAGCTATGATTCCCTCACTGACATATAACTGTGGATTGGAAATAAAAGAAATGAAAAAATAAACAGACATCCAATAAACAATAGATGTCAAGTTTGCTGATGGACTATGAAAACCTCATATAGTTTACTCATTTCAAATGCACACACACACACACAGGAACCTTGATATTATTAGCTTGACAGTCAAAGATTTTCTTTAAGAAATATACTATTTGAAGGAGAATGAATTGGCAAGTACCAAATATGAATGCACTTGACATTCCTTATACTACTCCTCAGCCACTAACATATAGTCACCAGTGTCTCTCACTTCTACTGTCACTTGGACAGTGGCAGAGACAGGATGGTCAACTGTGAAAAAGTTTGAGTACAGGAAGAAAAAGAAGGGAAGGAAATGGTCTGAATGAGCAAAATCAGTAACCTTTGGATGACAAAATCTTTGACGTTTCCAGCATATACTTTTAGCCTAATCTTCATTCCAGTCATTTCTAGTTAAAGCAAACTGCCACACCATCATCATTGACTGGGCATATCAACACTCTCTACCTGGTCCTTAAGTGGTTCTTTCAGTTTGAAAAAATCATTCCTCTCATCTCTCTGTCCATTGAAATAATACTCATCTTTCAAGTCTTTTCTCAAATGCCCTTCCCTTTTCCAGAATCAGAATTTGCCTCTAGTCTCAGAGCAATTCTCTCAAACCTATATTTTGTACCTTTTTCTTTCTCCCTATAAGTAATTGTGTTATTTCCAAATGTGTGTCTCAAAGAGATCAGAAACACCTTGATTGGTAGCCTGATCTTAATACAGGTTGAGTATCTCTTATCCAAAATGTTTGGGGCCAGAAGTGTTTCAGGTTTCAGATCTTTTCAGATTCTGGAATATTTGCACATACATTATGAATTATCTTGGAGATGGGACTCAAGTCTATTCATGAAATTCATTTATGTCTCTTATATATATTAAACACACAACCTGAAGGTAATTTTATATAATATTTTAAATAATTTTGTGTATAAAACAAAGTTTCTTCACATTAAACCATCAAAGGTTTAAGAAAGCAAAGGTTTCAGAAGAATTTTCCACTCTTGGCATTACGTTGGTGCTCAAACAGTTTCAAACTATGGAGTTCAGATTTTCAAATTAGGGATGCTCAATATATAGTCATTATCATCTTCACAGTATTTATCATGATGTCTTATACACTGAAGTTAGTAAAAGCTTTTGAATTGAAATTAACAATACTAATCACCATGTATAAATCCAACTACATAAATATATATACCAAATTTTTATCTTAATTTTTTTTACTTTTAAAATAATGCAACTATCCTACTGAAAATGAGACAAGTGGAAAAATACCCTGTAATCTCACTTTACTAACATAGCTTATATGTACTTTGAGAAGGAAGTTTGACTCCTATACGCAAATTTTCTCCTTACTTGAATGATCAGAGAAATAATAGCATAGTAAAGTTGATTCTAATACAGAATCAAGGTATGCTTCACTTATGTTTGTTAAAAATATAAACACAAGTCACTGAAATTGAGATTATAATGCATCCATGTTTTTAGAACAATAGTTATATTTTTATTCATTTATTTCCAGTACTGCATAATGCCAGAAGAAAAAATGCTCAATTTATGTTCATTATTAACTGACTAGGAAACAGCAAGTTTAAACCCATGGCAAATCCCCCATGCCACCAAATTTTGCATGTTCTGTGAGCTAAGAAAGGTTTTTACATGTTTAAATGCTTGAAAAATTTAAAAGAATAAGACTTTAAAACATGTAGAAATGTTACAAATTATAAATTTCTATGTCCATAAATCAAATGTTATTATAACACAACCATGCTTAATCTTATACATTGTAGATGTCTTTTTCATAGTGAGGCGACAGAGATAAATGTTTAGAACACAGACTATGTGGCTCAAAAGCCAAAAATATTTATTATCTGGCCCTTTGAATGAAAAGCCTGGAGACATCTGGAATACGTGAGTTGTTCAATGGAAATATCACAGGTGAAAAACAGTATAGATGCTTCCAACATCTGCAAAGTACACACATGCACACACACCTTACCCTTATCACATTGTGAGCTTTTAAATGTGTACATATATATGAGAATGGTTGTTGGTTTCTTTGTTTTCTCCTTCTCCTTTTTTTTTTTTTTAACTTTTTATGTGTAGCCATAAGTAGCTATTCAAGGCTTATGTCTCTTTCACTAGATTGCAAGTTTCCCAGGGACAAGAACTGCATCCTTGTTCACCATCATACCTTCCGATTCGAGAACAGCATGTGAAGCAATGCATTTGCTCTGTAAGGAGTTTTTGAAATACATATAGAAAGGAACCAATGAACACTACCTTTTCACTGATTTCAAAATAAATAGTAAAACCACAAAAACATAATCCAGAGAGTGAGAATGTGGGATTCTTTTCTCAACTCTTGGTCTTTTACAGTTTCTTCTTCATAGAATAATCCAACTCACTGTCTGTACAGTGCAGCCTGCCTACTGCTAAAGAATGGAGTATGACTCTGGTGCCCTTCAGAAAGACCAATGTAGCATAGCTTAGGAGACACCGGTGTTCACTCAGATGGAAAATTCAGTGATGGACAAAAGTTACTTGAACAAACAAGAACAGTCTTAGAGATAGGACCTCAAGGGGCAAAATGAAGGTACACAAAAGAGACATTTTTTTTTTTTTCAGGGAATAGAAACTTGGAAGAATGGATGAGAACAAATAAGATCCCTTTGGGGTTTGGCCTGGGGTCAGGCTGCAGCTGCCACTGGTGTGTATGACTGCAATTCTAGCAGCAAGGTTGTTCTCTCCTTGGCCTGAGGAACCAGAAAGGGAAGCCTGGAATAGCCTGGTCTCACAGAAAGAAAGGAAGTAACTCCAGAAAGAAGCAAGCCAGAGAAAAAGGGGTGCCCCCTGCTTTACAAATAAATTCTGTCCAAGGTTGTGGCTAAAAGTGAAACATGCATGTGTACATAGAGCATTTCTAGCAGCTAAGGGTAGAAGAACTGAATTGACATTTGAACTGCTGCCCACAACAAACAAGAATTTGTCTTGTGTCTGTACGAGTTAATTGCCTGCTTAACAAGTCATCAACACTCTCTGGAAAAATATACTTCCACAATATCAACATTCACAACATATCCAGAATATAACCCCAAATTATTTGACAAAGGACTAAGACAATGCGATAATATCACAGGAAAAAAAATTTCAACAGAGGGCAAATCCGAGATGATGCACACAAGGATTTTAAAACTCCATTATAATAATGCCCAATGAAGTAAGGGAAAACGGTCTTATAATGAATGAAAAGATAAGGAATTTTAGCAGGTAAAATTGAAAACAAAATTTAGAACAGCAAATAACAAATTTTAGAATTGAAAAACACAATACGGACAATCCCTGACTTACAATTGCTTGATTTAGGATTTTTTTGACTTTTCTATGGTAGACAATTGATATACATTCAGAATAAACAACCACTCTGTTTCTCACTTTCCATACAGTATGCAATAAATTACATGAGATATTTAATACCTTATTATAACAAAGGCTTTGTGTGAAAGGATTTTGCCCATCCATAGGTTAATATAAGTATTCTGAGCACATTTAAGTTAGGGTAGGCTAAGTAAGCTGTGATGTTCAGGAGGTTGGATATGTTAAATGCATTTTCAATTTATAATATTTTTGACTTATAATGCATTTATGGGTGGATAATGCCATTTTAAATTGAGGAGCATCTCTACCTGAGGTTTGTAAATCATTGGATGGGATTATTAGCAAAATGAAGTTGACAAACAGAAGAATTATAGAACTTAAAGAGACATCAGTTGAAATTGTCTAAGCTGAAAAGCAGAGAGAAAATAAAATCAAAATATATGGTAAAACTTAATCTAAAAATACGTTAGACTTTTAGTCTTATAGAGTTACAGTCTAACGTATTGATGATTAAAGTACAGAAGGGAAAGAACAGAAAGAATGGGGCAGAAGAATATTTTAATAAATAAGGTCAAAATACTTCCCAAAATTTGCAGAAAGCATAAATTTTAGATGCAAGAAGCTTAGTTAATCCAATAAAAATTTAAAATTCCAGCCGGGCTCGGTAGCTCAGCCTGTAATCCCGCGCTTTGGGAGGCTGAGGTGAGTGGATCGCCTGAGCCCGCGGGTTCGAGACCCGCCTGGGCAACTTGGCGAGACCTCATCTCTACAATAAATTGAAAAATTAGCCGGGCGTGGTAGCGCGTGCCTGTAGTTCCAGCTACTTGGAAGGCTGAGCGGAAGGATCGCCGGAGCCCAGCAGGTCGAGGCTGCGGCGACCGGGAGCATGACACAGCACTCCAGTCTGGGCGACAGAGTGAGACTCCAACTAAAAAAAAAAAAATTTTAAATTCCATGTTGAAAATCAAAAATGAAGATCAAATCTTGAAGGCAACAACAAAGATATATAAAGAAAAAAAAAGATTAAACTGTGAATGGCACATCAGAAACCAGGGAGGCCAGAAGACAGCAAAATAACATCTATAAAGCACTAAAAGGAAAAAAAAAATCTAATGCGAGTAAGTATGTATTTCAAGAGTGAAGGATAATTAAAAGCATTCTCAGGAGGGGGAAGCTAACATAATTTATCACCAGCAGAACTGTACTCCAAGAAATACTAAAGACAATTATTTAAGTTAAAGAGAAACAATGCCAGAGACAAGCTCAGAAGAAAAGAAGAATATCGTAAATAATAAATATAATAAAATATTTTCCTCTTAATTCTGTCTAAAACAAAAATTTTATTCTTGATTTTGTGTAGATTATAGACAAAATACATGTGACTACTACAAAACAAAATAAAAATATTGGATGCTCAGAAGAAGAAAAAGTCTGAGAAACAATCACAGCCAAAGAGAGTCTAAGGAGATGTGACACCTAAAAGTTATGTGGTATTCTGGATGTATCCCGGGACAGAAAGGTAGAACTAAGGGAATCCAATTAGTATATGAGCTTTAATGAATAACAGAATATCCATATTTGTTCACAACTGTGAAAAATGACATAAGATATTAATAAAGCATAATACACAGTAATGGACGATGCTAATAAGACAGGAAACTAGGTTGGAGCTACATGGGAAATCAGTGAGTTTTCATTGCAACTTCTTCATAAATCAAAACTACTCTAAAGTAAAGTTGTATTTAAAGATATTGTTATACTTTTCAAACACGTGCTTATTTAATGACACATACTATTAACTAGTAGTGATTTATTTTGTTAACGAGTTCTATTTTTTAATAAGTCTACTATGACACAGAAATTAATGCAGGCTAATATACAATTCCAAATAAATGCAAACTTATTTATCACCAAAAAAATCAGATGATGTTTAATAGTGTGTGTTTCATAATATATAAATTTTAAATCTAATTTAACAATTGATCAGAGCAACAAAATCCCTAATATTCCTATTTACAATTGTTTTTAAAGACCCAAATAAAAATTAATAATCTGTGAAATAAAGGGAAAATTTAACTTTTTTAATAATTTTTTTATCTTTGCTAGTCTACATATTTTAGATTTACAGTCAATTATACACCTTAAAAACCACTATATCACATTTCCTAATAGCTGAACTCCATAATTATTTAAAACTTTTATATTCTCTCATTTTAAAAGTTTACCATCAATACAAAGATGTATTTGAGTTTGTTGTAATGATATTATTTTATACAAAGGTAATGCTACATTCCTTTAAAAATTAGTACTACATTTTAATCAGTCTTCCAAGCATCATTAGATTTCAAGCATTGAAAACAGTAATTTTTTTGATGTTGTAATAGATTTTCAAACTTACTCTGAAAACTTCTCAAAACATTGAGTACATTATGAAAAATATTATTTTGGAGCACTGGCAAATTATTTCAAGAGTAAGTTAATCAAAACTTTTGCTAATACTTGTGAAATAAGGATTTTTGAATTGAGACAAGATTCAGACTATTTTTCTATAAATATTTTCAAACATATACAGCCAGAACATTAAAATTAGTACTAGGGAATACATCTATTTTAACATTTAATTATATTTATAAGAGATGCATGACTATTATTGAAGTCACCAGCTTCAATTGGTTATGTCAAGCAATATTTTGTCTCTTTTATCCAATACAGCTTGTATTATTATTATCTCCATTTTATAGATGAGAAAACTGAGGCCACACAGCTGCTGTTGACAAAGCCAGGATTCAAACCCACATAGTCTGACTCCAGAGATTAGTTAGTTAGTTAGTTAGTTATTTTTTAGAGTCAGGGTTCTCACTCAGTTGCACAAGTCTGGAGTACAGAGGCACAATCACAGCTCACCACAGCCTCGACCCCCTGAACTCAAGCAACCTTCCCACCTTTGCCTAATAAATAGCTGGGACTACTGGTGCATACCACTACACACAAATTTTTTTTTACGTATTATTTTTTTTTAGATGAGGTCCCGCAATGTTGCCCAGGCTGATTTCAAACTCCTGGGCCCAAGGATCCTCCCACCTTTGCCCCCCAAAGTACTGGAATTATAGGCATGAGCCACCACGTCTGGCCCAGAGATTTAAAATCAACCTAGATGATAGAGTTCAATTGTGTCTGCCAATCTCAGTTTTGATATGAATTGTCCCCATTATATCTCTTGACTTGCCTATCAAAAATTAAGCATGAAAAAATGGTGGTGGGGGGAGGCAGAAAGAAAAGAAAGAGAGAAGAATAGATGGAGGGAAGGCAAGGAGGAAGCACAGTGACAGAGCTAATCTGCATGTGTAATTTTTTTTTTTTTTGAGTTGGAGTCGCACTGTCACCCAGACTGGAGTGCAGTGGCCGCTCTCGGCCACCACAGCCTCGACCTCCTGAGCTCCGGCGATCCTTCCACCTCCGTCTTCTAAGTAGCTGGAACTACAGGCACGCGCTACCATGCCCGGCTAATTTTTCGATTTATTGTAGAGATGAGGTCTCGCCAAGTTGCCCAGGCGGGTCTCAAATCCGCAGGCTCAGGCAATCCACTCACCTCAGCCTCCCCAGGCGAGGGATTACAGGCTGAGCCACCGAGCCTGGCTTGCATGTGTAATATTTATGTAAACATTTTTAAACTAGCCTGAACATTTGCTTTCTTTCAATCACCTCCAGGCTAATAACCATACTTTAACATTTAATTGAATTTATTTGAGGGAAGTATTACTCTCATGAAAATAACTAGTTTTCAGTTATGCCAGGCAATGTGTTAATTCTTTTTCATATAATATGCAAACTCATCAGATGAGGGCAGAATTAGAGTCAAATTTTGCTAACTAATATGTATTAGTCACCTGGCACATAATGTCGAATGAGTGAAGTTCATTAGTTAATAAATGAATAAATATCTGGCTCCAGAGACACCTCAAAGCCTAGAGAGCAGCCCAGCACAGCTTTCCAGGCAGCATGATTAAACGAATGTTACTAGACAGAGTTGAAGTCAGTCCAGTCAGAAGTAAAGAAATTTGACTGTCTAATCAATCTATGTAGTATTCTCATGTTTACATTTTGTAATTTCTGTAAAGAGTCGAAAGAGCTGGAAAATTCCAATGACCTGTTGGAATTTGAGGAACTCAATTATGAGAATCTGATGTGATATTTTAAAATCATAAATATTTTGAAAACAGTTGAAGAATATATAAAGTTAGTCATTATAATTATGTAAATATGTATACACAAGAAAAGATTATACTTCCCTAATCAAACACTTGGGAGAAAATATGAAACTAGGAAGGAAGTGGGGAAAAAAAAGAGAGGAGGAAAGTTGGAGGAAGGGAGAGAGGGAAGGAAATAAATTCAAAGAATTTACCAGACATATCACCATTGTGATCAAAAAATGGAGATGATAGACCAGTCATCCCATTTCTCTTTGTCCAACCAAGTTGCAAATGCTGATCTTGAGCCATACTACAGAGTCCATCTTCAAAATCACATCTTTCATAATTCGAGCCTAATGAGAGAGAAAAGAAATTAGTTTTCCCAATCTAAGACAATAGTAGAAAAAGAAAGTTTAGCAACAAATGACAAACATAGATTAACATAAGTGCTATTTTTCACAAATCTATCTTATTAATACAAAGCTTTTTATGCATCTGACAACCTAATAATTTACCACAACAAAAATCAATGTGCTCAAATAGAAAGAATGCTACACTATGCGGGGTCAGAAGACTGAGCACCTAATCCTGATTTTGGCTCTCATTAACTGAGTGTCTTAACTAAGCCATTCAACTACAGCAAGCCCTTGTTTCTACTTATACGATTAGAACAATAACACCCTTTCCTGTCTTTCTCAAACAATTGCTATGAAAATTAGTGACAATGCTTATAAAAATACAGCTGGCCCTCTGTGTCTGTGGGTTCAACATGTGTAGATTCAACCAACTACAGCTTAAAACTATTTGAGGGGGAAAATGTATCTATACTTATCATGTGCAGATTTGTTTTCTTGTCATTATTCTCTATACAATAGACTATAACAAGCATTTACGTAGAAATTTACATTGTATTCGGTATTATAAGTTATCTAGAGCTAACTAGATTCAATGTGCATAGAGTTATATGCAAATACTACAACATTTTACATCAGGAACTTGAGTATTCTTGGATCCACAGGGATCCTGGAACCAATCCCCCATGGATATGAAGGTACTGTACTTTACAATTCTTAAGTACCATAAAACAAAAGGAATCATTACTAAGGTTACATCTTCAACTCAATCTTGATCTTCCTGCCATCAAGGCATATCAGAATTCCAGGTTAAAGTATACTAAATTACAGAGACCCCTCTGATAGAAACTCAACCATCATGGCTGTGATATACCCCTAGTTAAACACAATAACTCATTGTTATATCTCAGTGTTTGAGGAAAGTTCAATTCTTTTATCAGAAAAAAGGCATTCTGGCTCTTCTTTTCTCAATGATCCAAGAGGCTTGGGAGAAGCAGAAGGATTTGAACATGTGGTTGTTCACAATACCTACCCATTGTAGACCTTTGTTCCATTATATTAATGTTTGCAAATGTCACATTCTAAAAGTAGATGATCTCAACCGCAAATAGCCCCTGCCAGTGTTGTAGTCCTTAGCTATAAAGGACTATAAAGATTGTTCTTTGACATGCTCCTTTGACAAGTTCCTTCTTTTCCTGACTAGTTGCATCATCCATGTAGTGGGAGTAAATATTCTGGTTACTAGTTAGCAAGTGCTTGGCAACCCAATCAAAAAGACATAATTTTTATTTAATCCTAGCACTGGTTGTTAGTCATGTTTTTATTACAGAATACTACCGGTTGTTATTACAGAATACAACTAGTTGGAAAATCTTTCAAAATAAGAGATCTAGGAGTAAAATTAATAAAATGGGCCATTGGTAATGAAGCAAGCTTCATGGCATGTGGTTGGTTGGATCCACATGTGCCAAACCCACAGACATGCAGGCTTCATTACCAATGGTTTAATTTATTAATTGGGTCAAGAATGGAACCTAGGTCTTTTTGTCTCCAGAATCATAACACTTAAAGTTTTGCTCTGAGGCCTAATGGTTAATTCACTGTCCCATTTTTATCAAAGACCTAGAATTTAAATCTATAAGAGTTCCTATTCAGACTAAGTTAACCAGTATTTCCAAACAGAATTGATATCATTCTATTCAAAACAAAGAAATTGTATTTGTCCATAAATGACACTGGTTAAATGTACAATTTCTCAAAGACCTTTGAAATATTTAGAATAGTTAGAATATCCCTATTATTACATTATAGTCTCCCAGTTATCCAGTTAATTTGGTTGAACAAAATGAACTAAATTATTTGTCACTTATACATATACATGCATATATAGTATGGAGGTGTGTGTGACTCAATTACTTATGCATGGATTTACATAAATATGTATCCATTTTCAAGCTTCTTTTAGTTCCCAGCAATTTTTACAATGATCTATAATTATAAAATATTCTAAGCTATTTTATCATATTTCAGTAATTATGTACATGAAATGTACACACATTCTCACATAGGTGGTCAAACATTCCTTAAATATCAAGAAATTAGCTTGTAATACAATTATCTAATAGATGTCTGTTTGCAATGTTCTTTGTTCTTTCTAATACACAGAATAATGATGATGATTTCTGGAACTGCTAGAACTAGAAAAAAATAGCTAAATAAAACAATTTTCCCTCTAAGTAGTCTCATCAGGGACTCTTTTTGTCATAAAATGAATCTAATGAGCACACATTTTCAAGTAATTCTTACCAAAAAAAAGCAATCATGAACTTCTAATAATTGCCAGATTACTCAAAAATGCATCAGAAAATTTTCTAAGTATTCATTTTTCCCCAACAGAGAGTTGTACATTTTAAACCATTCAAATATTTTTTCTTGAATTGTGGCTGGTTTATCTTTTAATTTCATATGCCATACATCCACACTCAAATCCAAAACTATTTGCTATAATAAAATATGTTATCATATAGATTACAGCCATCACTAAATTGTGTGAGATAATACCACAATTGGACAGTATAATGAACAATTAGGAGTAGTATATCGGAATTTAGCAGTGGAATCCAAGTTCCTGGGCTTTTTGAACTTGTGCAATTCATCATTTTATTTTCCATTTTATAATCCCAAAGGTCAGACATACTGTAGTCAAAAAGGAAGGATGCCTCCGTGTTGTGTTTTGAAGGCTGCTTAGAAGGCACAATTATCTCCTGAATTGGCTTTCACACTGCCAGTTTCTCTCATTAAAGAATCACTGAAGAATTCCTCATAGATTCAATCTTTAACACCATAATGGAAAGAAACATATTAAATTATATCCCAAAGTGACAATTAGCTTGGGGCATGCTCTTGAAAAAATGGGAAGAAAAAGAATAAAGTATTAATTTAAGTAACAGTGAAGAAGCTCAAATAATCCAGAACTCAGAATTAACTCGAGAAAGTATAGTCTGAGTAAATCGTTACAACATAATAATATTCTTAGAAGACAGAACACAATTGGAAGAATTATAAGTCTAGAAAGGGGAGAGGGGACATGGAAAGCATTAAAAACAAATAACATTTATCTCACAGTTTTGCCTGGTCCCATTTTTTTTTTCTTTTTTTTTTTTTTGAGTTGGAGTCTCACTCTGTCACCCAGACTGGAGTGCAGTGGCCTCTCCCGGCCACTGCAGCCTCGACCTGCTGGGCTCCAGCGATCCTTCCGCCTCAGCCTTCCGTTGTTTAGGGAATAATGACTATTTTTTTTAAGTCTTCTTGACTATTAATAAGCATAACTCCTTCACAGTCCATTTCAAGTTTCTGAGATGCTGGCAAAGGCATTTTAGGGTTCCTGGCTTCCCACCCAGGCCACTCAATTTTCCAAATACTAGCCCAATTAGAGAAGACAAAATGGTTCTCAAACCTGCGATTCAGAAATATTTAGTTTTTATATAGTAAAATAAAAGTCTCACACTTTTATGGTCACACTTGGTTCGTTTCCTTATTGAATGATGTTATTCATCCTTTAACACATCAGAATCACACTGAGGGCATGTTAAAAGCACACATTTCCAGGTCTCAATTCCAGAGCTGCTGGTTCAGAAAAGCTAGAGTGAGGCCTGAGAATGTGTATTTCTAACACAATTTCTAACACAGGTGATGCTGCTGATGCCACTGATCTGGGGAACACATTTTGAAAAACACTGGGCTATAAGTGTTTGACAGTCTTCTGACTCTTATAGTTTCCCCCTTTCCCCTCACCTTTTACCAATACCACGGAGAAGAGCAGTTGAGTTCCATGGCCTCCCAGCCAGAGTCTGGGGTCCTGTTGCAAATGACTAACCAACATTTCTAAATGCTATGACTGGCACTAAGTTAACTTTGGGTCACTTTAAATACATATGTCTACTGCCTGGTTCCACCTCCTAATCGGATACTCTGATATAAATGTCTATCAGACCTATGTGTTTCATTCGTCACATTGATAAAAAATGCTAGCATCTATTAAGGCTGCCCGCACTGAGGTAAATGTTTCTTTCCTTAGCTCATCTAATAACTCTCACAATAATTTTATAAGAAAGATACCTCTCTTTTATGGATGAGAAAACAGAGGATCAAGATTACAAACCCAGTACCTGCAGAGGTTGAACTAAATACCAGTTTGTGTCTGTCTCCAGAATACAAGCTCTCAGCTTTTGTAGATATTGACTCTAGTTTTGTGTAGATACTAAAAGTTGGATTTCTGTCTCCTCAAGCCAGTTTCCTCAGGTTTCTGTAGCTTCTGGCCCTCACGTTTTCTTCACTGGTCTGGACATCCGTGTAGTATCTACCTAAATCTCCTGCCTCAGTCTACCACAGTGGCTAGGAAGGGAAATGGTTAGAAATGAATGTCTCAGGGCTCTTCTGAAGGCTTAGGCAGCACAGGTAGGTTCATATACATTCCCCAGATGGTACTTTCTAAGGCAGAAAAATGGAATCAGACACCTTATAATGAGCTCCAACAAATGTTATGTTGGTGAGTTGAAACACATCATAAAAATTCCTCTTTTGCTTAGAAAAGAACTATGCAGACATATTATGAAAGAAAGGGAGAGAGAGAAAAAAAATAAATAAGGGAGAGAGGAAGGAGAGGTAAGGAAGAAAGAAGGAAGGGAGGAAGGAAAAAAGAAGGAGGAAAAGAAAGAAGACAGGAAGAAAGGGAGGGAGGGAGGGAAGGAGACAAAGAACCAACCCAGGAGAAAACTAGCAAAGGAATGGAAGAAGATCCCTCACAATTCTTTCATGCAATATAACATCTTAATAAGAACATAAATTCAGGAACATAAGGGCTGAAAGACAAAATAATGAGATTAAAGTAAAGGAGGTTGAGAATCTAAGAACAAATTGAGGAAGGGCCCAAACCACATCATTACAGATCTAACACAAAATTAGAAAGAGCAAGGAGCAGGTATATTCCCCTGAAAATAAATTATTTAGATGGACGAGAGTTTGAGATAAGGACAGTAAATGCAGATTAAAACAAAGGCATTAGAGCAAGTACAAAAAAGCTAACAGATTTTTTAAAACACCTAATAAGATAAAAAGTATCCAAATCTAAAGGTAAAAAATTTAAACATTATCTAAATAAATAAAAAATTGAATATGCGAGTTGAAAGACATATTCCAGGCAAATTTAATACAGACAGCTCAAGATAGATAAGTTAGCCGGGCTCGGTGCCTCGGCCTGTAATCCCGCGCCTTTGGGAGGCTGAGGTGACTGGATTGCCTGAGTCCGCGGGTTCGAGACCCGACTGGGCAACTTGGCGAGACCTCATCTCTACAATAAATAAAAAATGAGCCAGGTGTGGTAGCGTGTGCCTGTAGTTCCAGCTACTTGGAAGACTGAAGCGGAAGGATCGCCGGAGCCCAGCAGGTCGAGGCTGCGGTGGCCGGGAGCGGCCACTGCCCTCCTGTCTGGGCGACAGTGAGACTCCAACTCAAAAAAAAAAAAGGTATGCTTTAATTTAATAATGACACTTCAAACATTCAGACAGTCTGGAATAGCAGTTATTACAAGGGGTTAAAATCAGGTTCGCCTTAGTCTGATCTCTGTCTATGTCCACCAGCCAGTCAGGACGCCCCATGTAGTCCCTACTTAAGGCTCCTACCTCAGTTCACCGTACTGGATGGGGAGAGGAACAGGTAGAAATGAAGGTCTTGGGACTCTTCCAGAACTTTGGCAGCACAGGTAGATTTTATGCCAAAAGACATTGCTCACAATGTCTAAGATGCAAAAAGACAGTATTCACAATGTCTAAGAGAAATAAAGTGCACCCCACGATATTACAGCTATGCAAGAATGGTGCTAAATCAAAAAGCAATAGACTTTCTTAAACATGAAAAACCCAGAAATACAACACCCACAAGCTATTCTTGAATGAAACTGAGATAACCACATTCAGTCAATTAAGAAATACAGAAAAAAGAAAAAAAAAAAGAAAGAACTTAGGAACTGAAACACCATGAAAAGCGTTAAAGGTAGGCAGTCAACCTATTTCATATTTATATGATTATTAAACAATATTATTTTGTTTTCTAGGAAGCCTGTTGCCAGCACAGCTTACTCACAATGGCAGAATGTGCCCCACCCTATGCCAGCGTTCTTGATCTCCTTCATTCTGCCTTGCTTTTTGTTTTTACTCTGTAGAATAATACCACATAATTTACTTTTTAAATCTGCTCCCCAATCCTGTCCCAGAAGGTAAGTAAGTCAAGGGGAGCTGGGATTGAACAGCTGCATGAAATATGGAAACCATTCTAGTTGTAGAGGTGGACGTGGGAGCTGTAAGCCTGAACAAAGTAAACATAACTAGATAACTCACAAGAATCAAATTTTGTGGGGAAGGGAGCTGGAAGAAATCTGAGCACTAATGTCTTTACCGTTCACAACTCAAACACAATTGATGCCAAAATTAAAACACGTTAAATAAATGTTAAACATTTTATTCATTTATTATTTTTTGTGATGTATTATTTTTAGAGATGTAGGGTACCAGTGATGATTAGCTATATAAATAGGCTGCATGCAGGTGAAGTTTGGGCTTCTAACTGGCACTCATTTCCCTGGTAATAGACCAAGTACCCTTTGTGGTATCATGTGCCCCTCACCCACTTTCCTCCCTCCCCTAGCAGTGCCCAGAGACTGCTGATGCCTCCCTTATGCTAATACCATTATTGTTCACTTTTTTTTTTTTCTGAGTTGGAGTCTCACTCCGTTGCCCAGACTGGAGTGCAGTGGCCGCTCCCAGCCACCGCAGCCTTGACCTGCTGGGCTCTGGCGATCCTTCCGCCTCAGCCTTCCAAGTAGCTGGAACTACAGGCGCGTGCTACCACGCCTGGCTAATTTTTTGATTTATTGTAGAGATGAGGTCTCGCCAAGTTGCCCAGGCGGGTCTTGAACCTGCAGGCTCAGGCAATTCACTCACCTCAGCCTCCCAAAGGCGCGGGATTACAGGCTGAGCCACCGAGCCCAGCCAGGTCCCACTTATGAGTGAGAGCATGCAGTATTCAGTTCTTTGTTTCTGTGATAGATCATTTAGTATGATGATCTCCAACTCCATCCAATTTGCTGCAAAGTTCATGATTCTGTTCTTCTTTGTGGCTATGTAATACTCCATCATTTATATGTACCACATTTTCTTTATCCAGTCCACTTTCGATGGGCAGAAGGGCTGGTTCCATGTTTTTGCTATTGTGAATAGAACAGCAATAAACTTGCACGTGCAGGTGTCTTTTTTGCAGAAAAATTTACATTGCTCTGGGTATATTCCCAGGAGAGGGATTTCTGGATCGTATGGAAGATCAATTTCTAGCTATTTTAGGAATCACCATACTGCTTTCCATAGATGTTGAACTAGTTTGCACTCCCACCAACAGTGTAGGAACGTTTCCCTTTTCTCTGCACCCGTGCCAGCATCTGTTATTTTTTGACTTACTAATGATAGCCATTCTTATTGGAGTTAGGTGGTATGGTTTTGATTGCATTTCTTTGATAATTAGTGGGGCTGAGCATTTTTTCATGTGTCTGTTGGCTGCTTGTATGTCATCTTTTGAGAAGTGTCTGTTCATGTCCTTTGCCCACTTTTTAATGGGGTTGCTTGTTTTTTTTTCTTTCAGTTCGTTCGAGTTCCTCATAGATCCCGGATGTTAGGTCTTTGTTAGATGCATAATTTGCAAATATTTTCTCCTGTTCCATGGGTTGCCTCTTTACTCTCTTGATGATTTCATTTGCTACGCAAAAGCTTTTCAGTTTGATGAGGTCCCACTTGTCTGTCCTAGCTTTATGGCATTCACTTTTGGGGACGTGGTCAAGAATTTGTTGCCTACTCCAATGTGCATAAAGTAGTTTTCTATGTTTTCTTCCAGGATTCTTACAGTTTGAGGTTTTATGTTTAGGTCTGTGATCCATTTTTGAGTTGACTTTTTAAAAATGTTGATAGGTAGTTTCATTCTTCTACATGTGGTGAGCCAGTTTTCCCAGCTGTATTTGCTAAACATTATTTCCTTTCCCCAGAGATTGTTACTGGTGGCTTTGTTGAAAGTTAGTTGATTGAGAGACCCTGTTTTTGCTTCTGGAATCTCTGTTCTGTTCCATTGGTCTATATGCCTATTCTTGTACCAATACCAAGCTGTTTTTGTTCCTGTTGCCTTGTAATAAAGTTTAAAGTCTGGAAGTATGATACCTCCCACTATGTTCCTTTTGCTGAGAATTGTTTTGGCTATTCATGTTCTTTTTTCTCTCCATATGAATTTCTGTATTGTCATTTCCAGGTCTGAAAAAAATGGTGTTGGTAATTTGATGGTTGCTTCATTGAATCTGTAGATTGTCCTGGGTAGGATGGACATCTTGACAATATTGATTCTTCCAATTCATGAACATAGAATATTTTTCCATTTGTTTGTGTCATCCTTGATTTCTTTCAGCAGTGTTTTGTATTTCTCATTGTAAAGGTCTTTCACTTCTCTGGTTAGATGGATGCCAAGGTATCTCTTTGTGTTTTTTTGTGACTATTGGAAAAATATGCTGTTTTAAAAAGAAATGATGACTGCCATCTCTTCATGTTTTACATAATCACATTGATTTACCTAAAAGGATTTTTCATGAAATACTATCCTACAGTAAAGGAGAATTTATTTAACAATTTCTGTAGTTTGTCTTTGATTTTTTTTTCTGTTAAGTTCTAGTGAAGTGAAAGGTAATACTTCATATTTTAAAGTAGCATTTAGAGTTAGGACATTATTTTTATTCGAGTGTTTTTACATATCTACTTTTCTATCTACGTATATGAATACAAAGATAATAGTTATTATGTTTATTTATTCTCAGGAAGGGTTATTTCTGAGTAGTATTTCTAAATAGTATTGGGGATTATTTTTACTACTTTCATCTTTAAATTTTATTATATTAATTCTTTCTAATGAGCGTATATCTGTTTTCAAATACAACAGAATGGCTAGCCTTTGTTTTAAACAAGGAAGAAAGAAAAAAGCTGGCAGGCACATCTATCAAGATACCAATGTGTTAACAACCACGGCAGAAAGAATAGAACTTGAGCCTTCACTTCAGAATGCTTGATTTCTTTTTTCCTTTTTTATTATTATTTTTTTCTTATTAAACATTTTTTATTTTAAAATTGTAGGGTACAGTTAAGGGTTAGGTGTTCAAATATGCATCGTTCAGGCCCCCTTGTTGATAAGGAGTGCCCCCCCCGTCCCCAGAGAGATAATGACTACCATTAATCCCACCACCCTTGCCCTCCCTGTCTGTCCCCCCATAGATTCCCACCACTGTCTATCCTTTTCTTATAGTATTACGATAGATGTTCAAGATCCACTTATGAGTAGAATGCTTGATTTCTTCCTGTGACCAGAACTCCCCCTTGGACTTGCCGTATGAACGGAAGAAAACTGATTCTGACTGGAGAACCCACCAGGTGTTTTTCCATAAACTTTTGGTTAAGCTCATAGGGCAGGAAACTCCCACTATTTTAGAGGATACATTTGAGACACAGACTGTGATTTACGTGATTTCATACAGTAGGAGCACTCATAATAACTGTAGTAATAACTGCTGAGTACTTACCATGAGCCAGGCTCCACGCAAGGTACATCTATCCATAGAGAATCCCTCTTAATCCTCACAGAAGCCTGTGAAGCCAGTCATTTTTATTTTTTCTTAAAATACGATCCAGAGAGATGAATTGCTTTGCCAAATGCCCCACAGCTGAGAGCAGCAATGCCAGGACTGGAACTCAGGTCTGTCTCAGACCCGAGCCCACATTACTCCCTCTACTATCTGCTCTCACCAGGTTGGAAGGGGAGTGGCCGTGCTGACCACCCACAGGGTCTCAGAGTGTCTGCAAGTCAGCTGCCTGGACCCTGCCAGAGGGACTGAGGATTTCAGTGTTCTCAGAGCTAATGGAGGGTCAGACTTTCACTGGGAGCTCTGCAGGCTTCCTCAGTTGTGAGCCCCCTTGTTCTCTCCTGGGCATCCCTGGCTGCCTACACATTAGCTCTGATGATTTTTCAAGACGGCTCCCCCGTCTTGAGAAATTCCATCTCAGCAGGCATTTGGTGGGTGCCTCTGACACAGTAAACACTAACACTCAGCCAGAAAAGAGGCCCAAATAATGGTCAGCTAAGTGTAGACAATGGCTCCATCCAGTACATGTCAGGAGATCTGTATTTCCATCCGTCTTCTGCCATCGCTCTGTGGTGTGACCCTGGGGAAGTTATTTAATGTCTCTGAGCCTCATTTTTATCCTCAGTAAAATGAAAGGGTTTTACCACTGGACAGTTTCCAAAGTTCCCAACTCAATCCTCCTATGACTTAGAGAATGAGGGTCTCTCTTTGTGGAGTCTGGGTGGTTGGGGGTGGTTGGGAGTCTTGGTGCCAGGGAACGAAGCCAGTAAGGAGCGAGAGGGCTGGGATTACCCCCCAGACAGAAAGGAGCAACTTTAAGGAAGCACGCCTTCCAGGCCATGGGAAGGGGTCTCCATCACAAACCTTTTCTTTCCTCCCTCAGGTGGGTCTTGGCAGCTGGGCCACAGGCTTGTATGGGCCACAGACCTTTATGAGATTATCTGCTAATCGTGGCCTGGACATGAGCACTCAAGAGGTGTCGCCTGAAGAATGAGATGCTTTTTTATGATGCAGTAAAAGAGAGGAAATCGCCTTGGCCTCTTGCCTTGTCCTGCGCTCAGTGAGTAAGTGGGCAACCCTAGCCCAGCCTCCCTTTGGCAGGAGCTCTGAGAGCTCAGAGTTTCCACTGGGGGCTGCCATTGCATTATGGGGCCACAGAGAGGGACCAGAGTGGGGGCAGGAGAGACAAGCCCCATCTCCAGATGTGCAGGAGAGGCCAGAGATTGCTAAGACCCACAGACCCTGAAAGACTAGAAGAGCTGGGGTCACACACATTATATTAGCAACATTATATACTCCGAACTGGAGAGTAAATCACCATGGCCCCATTTAGGGAAGGAATTTCCTCTAAATGCTATTATTGGAACAATCTATTATATTGTCTCTGAAAAGTAGCTCAGGCCCAGAACCACTGCTTTTCCTACTGACACTCCCACTCACTGTCAGGATATCTAGTGAGATTTTCACCCCAAAGAACAAACAGTGGGTTCAACCCACATTTCCCAGCTACCAGCTAAGTGCCAAGAACTGCACAGACCACCTTAGCACACCTAGAAGTTCATGGAATGAGTCAACACAGATCTGGTAGCCTTACATGTGTTACTTTATTCATTCTTACAACAGTGCAAGATTCAATCAAATAAAAATGGTATTATTTAATGTTATTATCACCCCTGTTTTACAGATGAGAACACCAAGTCTCAGAGATGTTAAATAACTTGCCTGAGATTGTACAACAGATGAGCAGCAGAGTCAAAAACCAGCTCCAGGCTGGTTTATGCTTTTATCCACTCCACATCTGCCTCTCACAAGGTATTTTCATAAATGTAGGTCTCTGGGTTCTCCCTCCTTCAATAATCATCTTTAATCTTAATACACATAGGGAGAACTATTCTCTCTCTCCAAAGGTGTTAGTTAGGAAGAAACCTTCTGCCTCTCACTTCACTTCTCCCAGCCTCTTGTCCCAAGGAGGGGTAGTTTATCTGAGGGGGGAGATGGCAGAAATGCAACTTTTGTTGGTATATCCCTTCATAATAGATGGAGGTGATAGGTGGCTTCCCTCTTAGCACTGTTGAACTTTTGTGATTATCAGGCCGAGGGGCACTGTGATCCTTCATGCAAGCAGCCCAGCGAGGATCTGTCCTGTGGACCCTATCCTCCCCTAGGCTGGTCCCAACTAGACTAGTTCTGGTGCCAGGGCCAGCTGTGTTCATCATCCCTCCTTGCTGATAGAGCTTTGGATAATGCACCTCAACTGCTAGGTCTATTCCTCAGAGTCCAGATGGGGCAAGGAGGTGACTAGTTAGCTCTGCAAAACACCAACAATTCCCAACTCAATGAGGGCTTATACTCTTTTCAAATCCCATTCCTAGGTGACTCCAGGAAGTCTATCCTTCCATGAGGTCCCCACATCAGAGTACTCCCAAAGGGCCATGAGGACTGCTTTCTTTTTTTTTTATTATAAAGATGTGGGGTACAATTCAGGGTTAGGTATACCAACATTGGCCATGCAGGTACCCCTGTTGATGAGGTATGCCCCTCCCTCCCCTAGCAGTCTCCCTCAACTGCCATTCCCACCCCCCCCCCCCAACAGTTTCCCATTACTGCCAATCACTTTCCTATAGCATTACAATAGCTCAAGGTCCTCTTATGAGTGAGAACATATGGAACTCTGTTCTTTGTTTCTGTGATAAATCACTGAGTATGATCGACTCCAAATCCATCCAGGTTGCTGCAAAGTCCATATATTTGTCCTTCTTTATGACTGCATAATATTCCATTGTGTATATGTACCACATTTTTTTTTATCCAGTCTAGCTTCGATGGGCAACATGGTTGATTCCATGATTTTGCTATTGTGAATAGAGCTGCAACAAACATACGTGTGCAGGTGGGAATGAAAACTTATACAAGCTATTTTCAACACATGGTTTCAATGGTCACCACAGAAGAGAAAAAACAGTGTACAGAAGATACCACTTGCTTGTCAGTTACATGGGCACTGATTGATATACCTCATTTTTGCTTATACTTACTTGTGAAAAAGAGGTTGAGTATGCCCTGACTAGTCATACACTTCCTACAATAAGGAAGTGGAGCATTAATATTTGGTGGATGGTTAGTCATATCTGCTATAGTAGTTGGCATCAGGGAGATAAAGCAACAGATACAGGAACCCAGTCACAGATACAGGTACAAAGACTAGGACGCTACTCTATGAGAGGGCTAGTGGAGTGGTCTCACACTTTAGTTGAATGTTAGAATTACAAGGGGGGGATCCAAAAAACCATGGAATTTATTTATTTAAATAAATAAAATTGTGTATTTATTCTTACATGTTTAAACTTCAGTCACCTTCAAAATATTCTCCGTCTGATGCAATACACTTATCGAGACACTTCTCTTATCGTTCAAAACAGTTTTTGAACTCTTCAATGTTGATGCCTTTAATGTGTCTGCCATTTTTCATTTCATCTATTCCACATCAGCAAATGTTTCTATTTGAGGACTCTTTTCATCAAGGAAACAATAAAAAGTCACTCAGGTTGAGATTGGGTGAATAGGGAGTGTGGGGCATGGGAGGCATGCCATTTTTGGTCAAAAACTGCTGAATACTCATCACAATGTGAGCAGGTGCACTCATAAACACCCATCATAAAATGGACAAACACGTTGAAAGAATCTCCAAAAAAAATTCGCTGAAGTTGAACACAGCCTCTCACAGCAATGCTAACTAGTACGCTGATGCTGTTGGATCCCTAGAACACTTACCTGGGGCAGGGGAGGCCTGTACTGCAAAGGGCCCACCTTCCAAATCGTAATTCCATTTTTGGGGGGTCATTTTTGTTTTTGATACATCAGAGTTTTTGACAAATATTAATATCCAGACTTAAACCAAATGTGATGAAAATAAGTATCAGTACTTTTTAAAGTTTTCCAAAGTGATTCTATTGTTCAGCCAAAGCTGAGAACCATGTTCCAAGAAGGGTATAACAACCTCAGACCCAGAAAGATTAAATGCTAGACAAAGGTAGAAGATAGAGACTTAGCTAATTAATCTCATATACAAATTCATGAACTATGCAGCAAAACTAACATGATACTTAATTCTGAGAACCTGACCCTCGAGCTAGATAACTTCATCCAAATATCTGTGGTGATACTAAATAGAGGTTATATGGCCCCAACAGTAAAGTTTAGAGAACCCACAGGCAGGGAACCAATCACACTATCAAAGCATGTCAACCTCCTAGAATCTTTGGAGTATATGCTACATAAATAATATTAATATACCCTCAGTGTCTGAACAGACTTAGATATAGAGTCAGGGTACAGCAAATAGTTTTTGAACTCACAAACTAACAAGTATTTAGAAAGGCTGTCTGCCATGTTACGTTGGCATTCTCTGTACTCAGAATGGTGATGTAAAAAATATGAAAAGAACCCCAAAACCCGCAATTCATTTATAGAAAAAAGTGTATTCTTACACATTTAGACTTCATTCACCTTCAAAGTACTCTCCATTTGATGCAATACACCTACCAAGACACTTTTTCCAATGCTCAAAACAGTTTTTGAACTTGTCGATTTTGATGACTTTTAGTGTTTCTGCCATTTTTTGTTTCACCTCTTCCACATTGGCAAAACGTTTCCCTTTGAAGACTTTTTTCATCCAGAGAAACCAGAAAAAGTCACTCAGGGCAGAATCGGGTGAATAGGGAGAATGGAGCAAAGGGGTCATGACATCATTCATCAAAAACTGCTGAACACTCAGCGAGATGTGGGCAGGTGCACTCATAAATCACCTCTTATGAAATGGGCAGATGCGGTGAAAGAATCCCCCCCCCCCGCAAAAAAAATTCACTGAAGCTAAATGCAGCCTCTCACAACAGTGCTAGCTTGTACACTAATGCTGATGGGTTCCTAGTCATCTAGCGGGGGGAGCCTGTACTACAAAGGGCCTGCCCACCAATAAGATAATTTCATTTTTGAGGAGTTCCCCCCTCATATATATATTAGGAGGTATAAAAATATAAGAAAATAAGAATAATAATTGTCCTTATAAAATGAGAGAGAGGGAGAAGGAGAGAGAAAGCCAACAAAGACAGGGAGAGGGAGAGACAGAGTCAAGATTTAACAGAAATCATTCAAATAGTTGCCTGCTGCTGGGCGATGGACTCATGATAAAGGAGCACTAGGGAATTTTGAATGTGAAGTTAATGTTTATATCTTAATTGTGATGCTGTATGCTTTTGTCACAACTCATCAAGTTGTGCTATACACTTAAAATGGGTGTATTTTATTGTGTGTAAAGTATACCTTATATTAATTTTGTGATGCTGCATAACAAATTACCACAAATGTAAGGGCTTAAAACAACACTCACTTATTGGCTCACAGTTCTGTAAGGCTGGTTACAATACTGCTAAGTTCTCTGCACGGTGTGTCCCCAGGCTAAAATCTAGGTGCCAGGCGGGGCGTGCTCTCATTGGAGCTCAGGATCCTTTTCTAAGTTTAAATGGTTGTGACATAATCCTGTTCTTTTTAACTGCAGAACTGAAGTCATTATTTCCTTGTCTGCTGCAACTCACGATGCTCTAATCTCCTAGATTTCATATTCCTTGCTACATGGAACCCTCCATGTTTAAACCCAACAATGAATAATTCCTCTTGCATGAAATCCCTGTCATGCTTCAAATTTGTCTCTCCAGGAAGAGTCCAGTTGCTTTTAAGGGTTCACGTGATTAGTCAATTACAATGACAAAATGCCTTTTGCCATGAAATGTGACCCAATCATAGGAGGGAATGATGGCTCACATTCTCCACCTACATGCAAGGGGAGAAGATTATAAAAGGGCAAGGGTCATTGGGGTCATGTTATAATTCAGCCCACCACATCCCTCGATAATGTTTATTATTAAAGTAGATTAACACATAGGATTAAGGAAAATTTATGTTGATCATTAGCCATTTCCTCCCATGGCCACATCTTGGAGCTTATCATCATCCAGAATTATTTCACTTTTAAATCTTAAATCAAGATACCCTACTCTCTGCCTATAGGCGCTTATTTTCTAGTTTCCTCACTCTGTTACCTGTACTTTGTTTGATCTGTGACCTTGCAGGTCCTCTAGTCCCTTGACCTCTCTAAACTTTTATATCTACCATCATTCTTCTATCTTCACTTCCTTTCCAGTCTATTTTAGACCCTATATGATACATTATTTCACTCTCTTATTTCTCTTACTACATTGTGATAATTCTTACTACATTGTGTCATCATTTGTCTATCTCTCTCACTAGATTGTAAGTTCTAAGACAAAGACTCATACTGCTGTAAGATAGTCTCTGGCATATGGAAAAACCTAAATAAGTGTTTGCTGAAAAGAGAAATGAATGGTTGAGATACTAATTATATGTATAAAAGGAATTTGGTGGGGGGGAGAGGGAGAAGCCCTATGGGCTGGAGAAGCTACAAAAGATTTAATGCAGGTGGTACAAGTTAAACTAGGCCTTGAGGACTGAATAGAAATGGAATAACTTGGAGCTAATTTGGGTCAGTTCAGGATGAGGATTAGTGCAAACTATCTTCACTAATTTGAGGTAAGAATGTGCATCATGTATGAGGTGAGGCCATAAGGCAGCCAACTTTTTTGGTTGATCTGGAACAATTGGAGGGGCTAGGAAACTAGGACACACACCTGAGCAGTAACAAAAGGCCTTGAATGAGAGAAACATTCCTAGTGGGATATATCATCATAGATGTCAGCAAAGGTGGTAAAAAAAGAAGTCATAGAGAAAATCTGTAAGTCTAATGAGGGGGAGCTAAAAGCTAGAAAATAGGAAAGGAGTCAACTATTGGTAACCAGAGGGCTTCTCTCATTTATCTGAGAGTGGGAGTTATTCATCTAATTATACTGATTATCTTTCTCAACCAGGACATCCAACTCTTGCTCTCCAGCTTTGCTTTGCTTAGCATCTGACACAAAATAGTAAGTTTCAAAATAAGTTGGAGATAACATTGGAAAGAAAGGAAGGTCTGGTTATGAGGAGCCTCTGAAACACAGAAGGGAAGTTTAGAATTAACATGTTATTAAACTTGTTTCCCATCCCCTTACTTTGAGTCTGTGTTTGTCCTTTCTGATGAGATGGGTCTCTTGAAGGCAGTATATTGTTGCCTGGTGGTATTTTATCCATTCCGTCATTCTATGTCTTTTCAGTGGTGCATTTAGTCCATTCACATTCAGGCTAATTATTGAAATGTGAGAGTTCGTCCCTGTCATAGAGTTCTTACATACTCAAGATTTTATACTGTGAGTGCCACTGGAAAGGAAAATGCCTTTTCAATATACAGACAGGGCTATGGCCTAATGCAGAGAATAGGTGTTAATCCAGTTGGATAGATAATACCACCATGAACTTTGTATTTCAGGGAAAAATGGCTTATTTACCTGCAGTACCGTCATAGTATCCCATTTGGAAATCTGGTTACTCTGATGGTGCTAGCAGATGGTGGGTCTAGATGTCATGCAGCAGGGATGACCTGGTGTCCTTGATTTTGGTAAGTTTCATAAGGCAGTCTAAGCGAGCTGCCAGCCACGCTTTTGACCTCATGATGTCTCCCATTTCTGGGACTCATTCCAGCCTGGGCAAAGAGCTTGAGTCTGATAGCCCTGTGTTCCCTGCTGGAATCTTAAATAGTGTTAATGACCATCTTTCTGAGTAAGGCTGCCAACCATGTTGGTTAGTGCTTCTTTAAAATCTAAGAATGCATCTTAGCTGACCAGCCCACCTATTCAAACCCCTATGCCTCCCCAAACCTTTAGCAAAAATACTGTGAAGACAGTCTACAATGTTCCTCTGTGAACCTAGAGCTCAAATGTTTCTGATACAAGTACCACCGGTATATTCCACAGCAAATTTGTTGTACCAGCAAAAGTTGTGATAGATAGCAGTGGTGCTGATGGCAGATATTGGAGCCAAAGCTTCAGTTTCAGTTCCAGCAATCACATTTAGGTCATTTCTAGCTGGAGTATGATCATGGCAAGGTTAGGAACAGAAGTACTGAAAATAGCACCTCCTTAACTACCTGAGAGAACTTACAGCTAGTACCTGAGCTAAGCACTAGGGAAGACTTGGCTTGTAGGCTGCAGAATGTAGGGTCCAGGAATACCAGGTTTGAGAGGCAAATAGTAAACTGGAGCACCAATATAAAGGGACTGGGCGTAAAGGCAGAGAGTAGCTATAAGTTAACAGGGTGCAAAGCAAACTCATCAGACAGAGGTAACTGAGAGGTGCTTTGAGACCTTGGAAACTAGGAGGGAGTTGTTAGCATCTCAGAGAAGTGAATTCCAAACTTTGCCGATCCTCAAAATCACCTAGAAGGCTTGCAGAAACCCAAGTTCCTGAGTTTCATCTAAACCGTCAAATCAGTATTTCTGAGAGTAGAGCCCTCACTCCATATTTTTAAAATAATTAAATAAATAAATACCCCTTTCATGGAAATGCTGATCCTTCCTTTCCCACAAAATGGCTACTACTTTTAAGAGTTTCTAATCAATCTGCAGGAGATGGGTCTATTTTTCTTCCTCAAATATTTAGAAAATTTCACAGAGGGTGATGAGACAGGTACGGGAAAATTCCACTATAACAGATATGTTAGTACTGGTAATGACTAGCATTTGGATGGTATTTTACAATTTCAAAGTACTTTTTGACATCCAGCATCTCTTATCTAGTTTAATTCTCACAATAGGCCTATGAGAGCAGATACTAATATCACCATTTCACAGAGAGGAATACTAAGACTAAAATGAGTAAGCGAACTTAGCCAATAAAGAGTAGAGTCAAGACTCAATTTTAAGGCCTCTGATTCTAAATGAAGGCATCTTATTCCTAAAAGTTCTAAAAATCGACCTTCCATATGACCCCGCAATCCCCCTACTGGGAATATACCCGGAAGAACTCAAAT
>CAUYQG010022698.1:0-12405 GCA_963574415.1 Tarsius wallacei
ACCCTTAAAAATTGTTCTAGCCGGGCTCGGTGGCTCAGCCTGTAATCCCGCGCCTTTGGGAGGCTGAGGTGAGTGGATTGCCTGAGCCCGCGGGTTCGTGACCCGCCTGGGCAAGCAAGACCTCATCTCTACAATAAATAAAAAAAAAATTAGCCGGGCGTGGTAGTGCGCGCCTGTAGTTCCAGCTACTTGGAAGGCTGAGGCGGAAGGATCACCGGAGCCCAGTAGATCGAGGCTGCAGTGGCTGGCAGCGGCCACTGCCCTCCAGTCTGGGTGACAGAGTGAGACTCCAACTCAAAAAAAAAAAAAAAAAAAAATTTTTCTTACCCTCGCCTCCAAAAGAACTTTCTTCTATATACAACAGAGGCAAGGAGGAAGAGACGATTCAGTTAGCCCCCTGCTGTCTTTGTTAGTTTTTGTTGTTTAAGAATAAACCTCCTCTAACAAGAAGCACGGTTTTTACTTCTCAAGATCTTTGGACTATCACTGTGGCTAAATGAGTAACTTTTACAATGGCCTGTAATCCTGTGTTATAACATCATGCTTTTAAAACCTTTAATACTTGAACTTTTCAACATGTAAAATTTCAGGTTCTCAAATCAGTCTCTGTAGTGTAGGGTAGAAAGAAAGAACAGCTTCAGGAACCACACCTTCCCTACACCCTCCTTCTAAACTGCCTTGGTAAAAACTCAGGGCCAGTGGGTAGTGCCCACAATTCAGGTCAATTGAAATTGCCTACACAGGCCTTAGTCATCCACAGTGGTTTATAATCAGCTGCAGGACTGACAAATGCTCTTCAGTGATGAATTGCTAACAACTTTAAAATCTCCTTTCAGGCATAAGGATTACTAATCCAACATAAGATTGTAGACAGAATGAGAGTAAATTGCATAAACTGAATTAATAAAAACCAAATAACTGTATAACCTTTTTGTTTAAACTATTGCTAATTATTTTTATGTTTTTCAGAATCAAATTTTTTTTAAAAAACCTTGTTCTTGGAGCTATTTACAGTCTTTCAAAAACAAGTAAAGTATGTTCCCACAAGCTAAATTTGAGGCATGTGTCTTTCTTTCAACTTAATTTCTCCAGAATTTGGAAGCTATTGATTTATAACAGTAAGTTCAATAAGAATCTATTTTCTTTTGTTAAAAATATATAATTGGAAATGCTGATTGTTTTACCAAGGCTTTAACTAATATATTGTTTCAGAACAAACTGTGTTGAGGAATTAAAACTAAGATGTGTAACGAACCAGTAAAAAAAACCCTTGGAAAGGCTGGCCTGGTCCATACAGGACTATCTATCTATACAACAAATCCTTGACTAATTCAGTCTCCTAGAAAATCTAATCTAAAATTCCTTATGAAAGGAGTTACAACAAAACAGCCTATATGACAAATAATTTCTTTTGCTACACTTCATACAAAGAAATATAAACCTATTTTATGAGTAAATTGGTCCCATTATAATTTACCTTTAATAAAAATGGAGAACCAAAGAGAAATAATGTTTCAAAAATATCATACACCTGTTTTAAAATCCTCTTGTTCGTTATTATTTTCTACAATTTAAACTGCATTCTAAAGTTTCTCCTAACTGCATGGCTCCAAACTAATGTTTTCAAGTTTTTCTTCAGACTTTCTCAAAGACTTTCTCTGTATATGTAAAAGAAAACATAGTCCTAACTTTCCTGACTCTTTCCCTTCTTGGGACCCCTCATAACTGCCTACAGCTTCCCACACTCAGCAACCCAAAGTCTTAACTAATTCTAAGCCCTCAACACTTCTATCTATTCTGAGAAAACGAAACATATGCCAAAACAAACTCTAAAATCCTAGCTTTACAGCCCCTCACAACTATTACACTAGCTGCCTTGTAAAGGAGCCAAATTATCGGGAGGACTCTTACACCAAGGACTTCGGGAACCATCCCACCACAGAACTCAAAGGGAGGCTAGCTGCAGGCACATCCAAATATAAACTGTTTGCTGTTGCAACAATGAGAACTACTTGGATTCCTATAGTGGGTGCCGAACTCACTTGGGTAACTATTTATTTTTATTTTTATTTTTTTTGAGTTGGAGTCTCACTCTGTCGCCCAGACTGGAGTGCAGTGGCCGCTCCTGGCCACCGCAGCCTCGACCCGCTGGGCTCCGGCAATCCTTCCGCCTCAGCCTTCCGAGTAGCCGGAACTACAGGCGCGCGCGACCATACCCGGCTAATTTTTTTGATTTATTGTAGAGATGAGGTTTCGCCTGCCCAGGCGGGTCTCGAACCCGCGGGCTCAGGCAATCCACTCACCTCAGCCTCCCAAGGCGCGGGATTACAGGCTGAGCCACCGAGCCCGGCTTCCTGGGTAACTATTTATAAGTATAGCTTCCCAGACATCAAAGCCTTAAATATGTCATACGGCTATAACAGCCTTTATTGTAGTATTATTAATTCTAACAGTATGCGCTTTTATACAGTGCTTTGTGTACAAACACTAAAAATACTCTCAACAATTCCATTGGCTCCTGTCCCCTCATCTTTTCCTCTTACTCTAGGCAGTTAAGAATATCTCTATGCCCCATGTTAAGCAGGAAGTAGCTACTGAAGACAGACCACCGTCTACATTCCCCAGTATTAAACAAGAATATTTCAAAACAACTAGAAGAGGGAATGAAAGGACAGAGCCCAAAATGGAGTTTCTCTGGTCACCTTGAGCTCATACATGATAGTAATCCTTTCCCAAAACCCTGGGTGAGTCACAAAACATTAAGATTAATATCTCCCAAGAATCTGTCTTTCAGTTGCCAGCCCAGACCTCCTCGTCTATGTGATCAACCACCTGTGACTGACCCACCCATCCAGCTACCAGCCCACCTTAGTCTATGTGCTCGCGACTGAACTTCCTTCCCATCTATCCGGTTGTCAGAGATATGAGAAACACACCCCATCACCATGACATCAGCTCCTGTGAATGTTTGCCTACCCGTCTCCACTAAAAAGGGAAGCTGTAAAAGCCATCAACCTCAAGCATTCGTGGGGTTGCTAAACATTCCTTAAGTGTCTGGCCCCCTCTCCATTCTTGGAGAGGTGGATCCACCCTTTTTCTCTGATCTACTTTCCAGATAAACTATGTTTCCTCATCTAATTTCTGTGCAATTCTTTGCAGACTCACAGCACTGGTTCAGCCCACCGACCTGACACTTTATGTCAGTGGGTCCTAGACCTCACCAGGTAACAGAATGTTTTAGAGGTCTTGCTGAAACTCAGTTTGCTGGACCCCATCCCAGAGTTTCTGCTTCAGTAGGCTTAGGTAAGGTCTGAGAATTTGTATGTTGTGTGTGTTTGTAGAGACAAGGTCGTGTTATGTGTCCAGGCTGGTCTCAAACTCCTGGGCTTAAATGATCTTCTGCCTAGGCCTCCCAAAGTGCTGGGATTACAGGCATGAGCCACCATGCCTATCCCCTGGAATGTGCATTGTAATGCTGATGCTGCTGGTTGAGGATAGCACTTTGGGAACCACTGATGTCTACCATGCAGAGCTCCTTGGTGGATTGTTATATAAATATTGGAGTGTTTTAGTGATTGAGAGGATAGCAGTTGGGGTTTTTGGCTAGGCTGGCAATGCATTATCATTTTTCCACATTTTAAACTAATGAAATATAGACACTTGCCCTCCTAAAATTTGCTCTCCAGCATATTTTTAGGAGCAGATTTGGTTCAGATCATCCATTGTGCCTGTGCTGCCAACTCACGGTTGCCTGGGTGTTGGTTGTGAACTCTGAGCTCCCAAATTACCAAAAAAGCTGCCTCCTCAAAGCAACAGGCCCACATTCAGGATCTGAACGCTGTGATGGGTGGGCAGAGCTGAAGAGAGAACAGCAGCCTGAAAGGGATTCACAGCCCTGTGAGGGAAGAGAGAGAGCAAGAAAAGCTCCTGCATTCAACTGCAACACTAAAAAGCCCTTTTACAAAGCGAATAGAAACATTTTGGAGAATGTTGGCCAGGAGCCTGCAGTTGGGGAGTTCAGAGCTGTGGGCAAGTCATTAAGTGTCCTGGAAAGGCCCTACTGGGCAATTTAGGGGTTGCTGGCCTGGTATTGGATGGCATTGATGGAGGGGATTGAATGGCCACCCGGCCTTCTGCTGGGGTGTGAGGAAGGGTCGGTGCACCTGCCTGGGGAGCGGCTGTAGGTTGTTGCCGCTGAGGTCAAACCAGGCCAGGGAAAAGGAGAGAAAGAAAAAAAGATGAATCAGGAGAGAGCCATTTTCAGCTTTAGCGATGCCAAATGGGAATTTAAATATTATGAACAGATAAAGCAGGGTCAGGAGCTTTAATTTGTTCAAGGAGTCGGGAATCTGCATCTCTCTCACTCCAGTATCATTTTTCAGAACTCACCATCTGCTTCTTGAGTCAAGTCTGGAAACAGGTTTCTTCTTGGTGTGAAATCAGAAGATGTACACAGCAGGTTTTCCCATTTTGGGAAGTGAGCTAGACAGAGGCTCCAGGAAGTGAGATCTGGGTTGTTCCACTCCTGCTTGTGTTAAAGACTGCAAGGTCATTCATTCTGAGTTTCCTTGTTTATTAGTTCTTGATCTGCCCATTTGGAGAAGGGGGCTAGGAACACCTGTCCTATCCATTGGCATGAGGGTATGGTGGGGGTCAATACACTTTGAAAGGTGCATGAATGACTTATTGACATATTGATAAAAAGTGGAAGTCTTTGTGTTTGGAGATTGTAAGGAGTTCTTAATTCCACGAGGGTGGGTTTGTATGATTTTTCACTGACACATAATAGACACTCCAAAAAAAGTTTTTTGAGTGAATAAATGGTAAAAAAAAAAAAAAAGAAAAAAGAAAAACCATGGAATTATAGAACTTAACAACTGAAAGAATCCTTAGAGATCATCTCAAATCTCAGTTTATAAGCCCCAGCAAGGTTGATGTTCCTCTCCTAGCTATTACAGCCTTAAGGGTCAAAAAGTGAACATATTTTCCTGATAGAGCTGACCCAAGTCTCACATTCAGTTTTGCTCATTGCTCTGCAGTGACACGAAACTAATTTTGAAAACAAACAAACAAAAACCCCTTAAGCACTAATTATTGACTTTTTCTGGCAAGGAAAAAAATTCTGGTCTAGCTCTGAGCGTAACATGTCTGATCTTATTCCACTTTTAAGAAGTTAAAAAAAAAAATTAAAATCCCAAACCAAAAACTGAACGCTTAGAAACTTTCTTGGAACTCTGTGTTCTCCTTCCTGGTTTACAAAGCAGCCAGAAAATACATATCATCCATGAACTACTTCTCAGGCACAGTGAAAGCCAGAGTGTGGGCTTCAGCAGTTTGGCCTCCCAAAGGCTTTCCAACATCTTGGACCCACCCCATGTCCCAACCCAATCTGGTTGACAATTGTCAATGAGAAAGGAATGCAAAGGTCTTGTGCCCTTTACTACAAAGGCTTGCCATGGTCACCCAGCTGGCAGCAACAGACTCAGACCCTCCCCATTGCCCAGCCCAAGGACATTTAGCAGAAAGGACACTGCTCACCAACTGACCCTGAACGCCCACAGGGCCTGTCATGAGTGGTGAGAGTGGGGAAACCAAGCAGTCTGTGGGTTAACGGCAGGGGAAGTTGCACATCTTCCCATGGGCCTCCCACTGATGGGAGAGAGCCGATGTCTGTTCATGTCCCTACTCCTGGATGCACTGGCTTACTCTGAACTCTCCCTGGCTCTTTCTGCAGCATCTGAACCCCGTGTATGTTTGTGTGAGCAGAAGAAAAGGTGCAGAAAGACGTTTGTCAAACTGTTAACAGTGGTTACGTCGGGCAGATGGAGATGATTAACTTTTCCTTAATCTACCTCTCTGTTGCTTGACTTGTTACAACCAGCATGCATTACGCATGAAACTTTAAAAATCCAATAAAACTAAAAAGCAAGTTGCAAAAGGATGCATACAGTATGATATCATGCACATAAAACCCAAAACTATCATAAACAACACCGTGTATTTTTTTACAGGGTATACCATGTATTGTTTATGGAGTCTATACCTAGGGGTCTAGTAAAAGCCTACACCCTGCCAGAAGACTATACACCATTGGGAAAAACTGCTAGAGAAGAGTGGTGTCTGCAACCATTGAAATAAAGAAAAAAAAAGTAAAAAAAGAAAGGAGCCAGGCATGGTGTCCCAGTGCTTTGGGAGGCCAAGGTGGGAGGGTTTCTTGAGGTTCGGAGTTTGAAATCAGCCCAGACAACAAGTGAGACCCCATCTTTACAAAAAAATTTTAAAAATTAGCCAGAAGTGGTGGTGGCATGCACCAGAAGTCCCAGCTTCTTGGGCGGCTGAGGCAGGAAGATCACTTAAGCCCAGGAATTTGAAGCTGCAGTGAACTGTGATCGTGCCACTACACTCCAGCCTGGGCAACAGAGTGAGACTTTGGCTCTAAAAACCATAAAATAAATAAATAAAAGAGAAGGGAGGTGGAATGAGGTCAAGGGAGGCAACTTCAACTGGATCTGTGACATTTTGTTTCCTGTAAAAAAAACTTCAAAGCAAATATGGCAAAAGGTTGATGTTCATTGGAGAAGATGATGGGTGCTCAGGTGATTATCACATTCGTCTCTATACTTGTTTGAAATATTTCAGAAGCTAAAAAAATCAACTACAATAAAGGGGAAAAAAAAGAACTGCATGTAACTTACCTGTCACTTACCATCTCATGCAATACCCTGTATGTCCTCCAGGTCTAAGGAAGGAGAAAAGGACAGAGGAAAGGAAGAAGGAAGAACCAAAATGAGTTTTGGAGAACTGGCTTGCTTTTCTGATCTTTCTTATTCCCCCACAGGGTTTTGTTCAGCAATATACATGGGTAAGTGGTAAAATTGATGCCCTCCAGCTAAATGGATGGATGGTTGAATAGGTAGACAGATGGATAACCTTATGAACCAACGGCTGCCAGGATCTCAGTGCAGGTCTCCTCTTTACATCACCACCATCTACCTTCGTGAAGGCTCACCAGGGCTACCCCTGTGACTGTGGGACTGCTCATGGCTCGCCTCTGGATGTAATATAATGCATTCGTAAAATTAGGCTTGTGGGCTTTTGCCCATCAGGTTGCAAGCACCCACACGTGGTAATAAGTAGCTAGAACACAAAGAACACTCACTGTCCATTACCCCCTGTGCCTGGGGGTGAAGATTTCTGGCATCCTCTCCCAGCTCCATGTTGAGACTTGCAGCTGTTGCTATGGGGACTCAAGGGGACAGTGGCTCCCCCGCTCTTGGGGGCCAGGAAGTAATAATAAACTGTGTGACTATTTCATAGGAACCACCTCAATTTTTTCTAAAAAACTAAACATCTCTGAGAAATAGTGAGCAAGGCAGGAGCTCGTCATTGAACCTCCTTTCCTAGGATATATAACCTGGACCTGGGGCAGTGAGGGCCTGGCCAGGGTCACGGCTAAGGACATACGTCCTGGCACAGACAGCAGAGTGGAGCTCGCCCATCAGCCAGCACAAAGGGACTCTGGAAGCCAGCCTGGTGGAGATGTGCCCAGGCCACACAGGTGACAGCTAATATTTGCTGGGCTCTTACTCTCTTGAGGTGCTGTACACTTAACAAATATTATTTAATTCTCACAGCAGCCTGTAAGTTAGGTGAATTGTGCGGCTGGAATGTCAAGTGTGCAACCTGTGAGGTTGGTCAGACTGGGCGAGGGAGGACCAGAATGCCAAGCTCAGGATCCATCTGCTGGGCAAGGAGGAGTTATCAAGGGGCTTTTAAAGGGGAGTAATGTGATCTGACTTGTTTTTCGGAGAGTGAATTGGAGGGGACAAGAGCAGAGGCTGAGAGAGGAGGTTGCCGCTGTGACTGGGCATGAGGGACAGTGGCTGGGACTAATATTTAGGCAAGGACAGGGGAGAAGACTCCCAGTTCTGGAGACAAAAGCAGCGTGGGAGGCCAGTGGAGAGTGGAGCCAGATAGGAGGCAGCTGTCCAACAAGGAGGAAGAAACCACAGACAGGAGGAGTCTTGCTTAGGCTCTGCCACCAACTAGCCGTGGGACCTTGAGCAAGTCACGTCATCTCTCCAGGACAGAGTTTCCACTTCTGTAGAATGATGGGGCTGAACGCAGCCTCTCTCGTCATCATGGCCATCATGGGTCTTTTGTACATTTCATTGCTCCATGGGTAGGGCGAGCCTGAACCATGGCAGAGTGCCCGGCACGGCCAGGAGCACCAGAGAAACTGCCAAAGTGATAGGGAGTGGCGGGCACACGGGAGCCAGCTGGCATCGCCACAAGCAGAACAGCAATGCTTAGGCAGAGAGCAAGCCAAGGCCGCCGAGGCACGCCCGTGTGGGCAGGTCACTGAAGTCACCGCAGCAGGGCTCCAGCGGGCACAGGCAATGCCGGCCCATGGACTGCATTCCCTCTTTACATAACCATCATTACAGCAACATGTTTTCTCAGTTGGGCAGTGCCAGGCCTCTGATCAAATGGCTTTTGCAATCCTCATTGTCAAGTTTAAGCTTGAGCAAACAGTAAGGCAGCTTCAAAGTCACCTCAGCTTTCTGGCTCGGTATCCTTGTATGCTATGAATGGGGTGGAATCTTCTAGAGGTCCCTTCTGACCCTAACATATTAGGAGCCTATGGTTAAGATCCCACCTTTGAAATCACACCAAGCTGGGGGCACCCCTGCCTCTGACCTGAATGCCTTGCTCTGCCTTTCCTGTACTTTTTCACATTAGACCTGTGAAAGGCTGTTGGACCCAGGGGCTAACTAAGCCGTAGACCTGGTTGGGTTCAAAGCCTGACCTCCTTCATGCATTTTAAGCTGTAGAACAACGTAGAACACTTTTCAGCTGTAGAACAATGGTAAGTGACCTAAACTCTCTGTGCCTCAGTTTCCTCGGGCTTGACGGAGAAAGCGTGATGAGTCTATTGTGGCTCTATACATTGGGGATGATCATGCTCCTTACTTTGCTATAGGGGTATTCGATGGGAAAATGCAAATAAAACCCGCAGCACAGAGCTGGGCACACCATAAGTGCTCCATGAACTGAGAGCTATGGCCATAATTATGCATTCAGCCGCCAGTACTTTTTGAGCGTCAGGCGCTGTGCAAGGCTCAGAGGCTCTGTTACTAATTGGTCAGCTTCACAAGCAGGGCCCCTGTCCTCACAGAGCGGCTGTCTGAAGGAGAGGCAGACATGTTAACCAATTTGCCTCACCTGGTACATGTGTCCTCTGCTAGGGAAGTCGGTCATGCTGCCTGAGCCCACAGGAGGGGCGCCTGCCCCAGAGCTGGGGGTCGCAGGCCCCTACATCTTCCCTCTGATGTCTGCAATGCTCTCTCCATGCCTCAAAAGAACTCCCCTCAGATAGCTGCATGATCACTCGCTGGTGTCATTCAGGACTCTCTGCTCAGTGTCACCTTCCCAAGGAGACTTCCCTGATTTTTCTGTCGAACACCTCCTACACCCTCATCCTCTTTAGGTACTTATATGTTCCACCATTGTTGCGGATGTATTTTGACAAATACGTTTACTGACCATTTACCTACTGTAAGGTCAGCTTGGTGAAGACAGGGACTTCGCCCATCTTTTATTTCTTATTGCATTTCCAGTACATAGGACAAGGCCTAGGCTGCACTGAGCTGTCGATACTGGTCTCTGATGAATGAAGAGACCACAGAGCTGGATCCTGAAGGATGAATTGAGGTTGGCCAGGGACAGAAGAGAGAATCTTCCAGGCGGAGGGAACAGCATGCACAAAGGCCAGAGGGAGGAGAGCAGAACATTATGGCAAGAACTTCAATATGACAGGCATGTTAGTCAATAAAGCGGGGGGGCAGTGGGAGAGGCAGGACTTTCGAACCGTGACACAGGTCCCACCCTGCGAAAGGAGTCAGGGAAGGAAGGATGAGTGGGGAGGAAGTCTCAGATGGCAATGTGCCTCTAGGAAGGTTTGGCTAAGCAGATGGGACAGTCCCCAAGCCAAGCTGACCCTCAGAGGAATCCCCATCAGGCAGGAGTTAGTACCACGCTATGCTCAGTCTTTCGTTGGGAGTAGCTTAAGGAACGTTGTGGCTTCAGTATGAGTGTAGTGAAGGATCCAGAAGGTGGAAGCTGCAGCTGTCAGCCAACTCTGCAACAGGAGACCTCAGTGGTGCAATCCCGTGGCTGCCCAAGAAGCAGAGAGGACAAGGGAGGACGTGGTGAGAGGCGTCTAGAGAGCTAAGCGGGAACTCGATCACCAAGTGGCCTTCAGGCCTGTTAGAGAGTTGTACTTTAGCCTGAGGACAACGAGATGCCAGAGTGTGACCTTGTGCCGGAGAAATAGAATGACTGGATTTGAATGTCAGAAGGATCACTTTGGCTATTGTGTAGAAAATGAAAATAAAAGCCCGTTAGAAGTTTAAATTAGGCCTGGTGTGGTGACTCATGCCTGTAATCCCAGCACTTTTAGAGGCCGAGGCAGGAGGATTGCTTGAGCCCAGGAGTTCAAGACCAGCCTGGGCAACATAGCGAGACCTTGTCTCTACAGTAAATCAAAAAATTATCCAGGCGTGGTGGTCCATGCCTATAGTTCTAGCACTTTGGGAGGTGGAGGTGAGAGGATTGCCTGAGCCCAAGGGTTCAAGACCAGCCTGGGCAACTTGGCGAGACCTCATCTCGACAACAGATTTTTAAAAAAAATTTAACTGGGTGTGTTGGCACGGGCCGGTAGTCCCAACTGCATGGGAGGCTGAGGTCGAAGGATCTCCTGAGCCCAGCAGGTCAAGTCTGTGGTAGCTGTGAGAGTGCACTCCAGCCTGGGTGACAGAATGATTCTGACTCAAAAAAAAAAAAAAAAAGTCTAGCTAGAACAGTAGTTCAGGCTATTGGGGTCTTAAAGCGTCAGAGCTTGGTACCCTTTTTTTGTTTGTTTTTATTCTCGTTCTAAGCAGTTTGAGAAATAGACACAGGAAGCCTCCCAGTGGAGGTCCAACATCATCTTTATTCCTGATAAAGCAGTTGGAGGTTGTGCCTTAGAGGTGAGAGTCCGGCCAGGCAAGGTGGCTCATGTCTATAATTCTAGCACTTAGGGAGGATGAGGCAAGAAGATTGCTTGAGCCCAAGAATTCGAGACCAGCCTAGGCAACATAGCAAAACCTCGTCTCTACAAAAAAAATTTAAAAATTAGCCAGGCATGGTAGCGCATACCTATAGGCCCATCTACTTGGGAGGCTGAGGCAGAAGGATCACCTGAGCCCAGAAGGTTGAGGTTGTGGTGAGCCATGATTATGCCACTGTACTCCAGCTTGGGCAACAGAGTGAGACCATGACTCAAAAAAAGAAAAAAAAAAAGAACATCATAAGGGCCAAAAGAGTTTCTAAACTGTCCCCATCCGATTGTTCCCACCAGTCTAGGCCACCTATCCATTCACCTGGGTCCTCACTGCCTCACTCTGTCCAGGATGAGGAGGAAAAGAAGTGGCTGAGTCCCCAGCACTTATTGCGGGCTTTTCACTGTATAGCCCCACCCAGTGGAGAAACATGGACACCTAACTCCCGAGGAGGGGAGTACATGGGTGCAGGGGTTGGCGGGGGTGGCGGGGGGAGAGGCCTGGGTGTTAGTCCGAGAAGCACAAGGATAGGAAATCTATGTTCCCCGCTGTCACAGGTGAGAGATGATGATGGCCCAGCAATGTCAGTGGCTGTAGGGGACCAGCCCCCACGTGGAGATTCAGGGTGTCCCTGGAAAGGTGTGGTGGCGTCGGCGATTATTCCTGGGGAACAAAGGGATTAGACTCCTGTCTAGTGCAGGAGCCGATTCTGCAGGAAAGATAGATATATAGAGAGAAAGAGAGAAAGAGTGGACCACTGTTCAAACGGATTTGAGCAGAAGCCATTTAATGGAGGTTTTCATGTTCCTTTTATCCCAAATTTTCATGGGCAAAATCACAAGACTTTCACGTGAGCACAAAGCCGGGTGGACGAGGGGCGCCCCCCCACCCACCAGGTGTTTGCTCAGGTATGAGGAAGGACAATCCCAATAAAATCACAAGATGTTTACATGAACACAAGGTGAGGTGGGTGAGGGATGCCCCTCACCCACCAGGCGCTCCCTCAAGCATGAGGGAGGGCAATCCCAAAATTATTTTACAGTTCTTCATGCTTGGTTAATATTCCTCAAAAGCAATACAACATTTCTAATATCATAACATTCTAATGATCAATAACTTCTAAGGATTATGCATATATAACATCTAATGACTAACTTAAATCCTGATAGCTTTCTTAGTCTAAACTAATTAGCACAAATCCTAGCTACTATGCTAAGGTTTTTACTGCATGATTACTATGGCAACGCCTAACAGATACAACTCAAACCGGTTTTAAAGAATGTGGTTCAGCCCAGAAATCACA
>CAUYQG010022702.1:0-24437 GCA_963574415.1 Tarsius wallacei
TGAGCCGTGATCATAGTGATCGTGCCACTATACTTCAGTCTTGGCAACAGAATAAGATCCCAACTCAAAAAAAAGATAACTGATCACAGACCACTATAAGAGATATAATAAAAATGAAAAAGTTTGAAATATTGTGAGAATCACTAAAATGTAGCATAGACCCATAATGTGAGCACATACAGTGGAAAAAAGGTGCCGACAGACTTACTGGAGCCAGGGTTGTCACAAACTTTCAATTTGTAAAAACACAGTATCTGCAAAGCATAAAGTGAAGCACAATAAAATGAGGTATACCTGTGTGTACATCTATGGGTGCCAAAAAAATGTATACACATTATAAGTATGATGTTTGCTCAAAAGGTGGCATTAATCAAATGAATCACCATGTGACAGACAGGATAGTCAAAGAAAATGGTGGGCACAAGGTTGAACAAACATCATACTACACATTGCTATCGCAATTTAATTCAGTTTTAAAAAGTAATACATAGATAACGTCTCTTAAAATGTGTATACATTTTTTGGCACTCCCCGTATGCATGTTTATGTGTATGTGTGTTTTTATGTGTATACAGACACACACACACACGTGCGCGCGCGCGCACACACACACACACATCCTGTTGGCTCTGTTTCTCTGGAGAACGCTGACTAAACCATACCGGGAGCCCCTGTATCTTCTGAGCAGTCTGTCAATGATGCTTCAAGGGCAGCTTACTTGTTGAAGTGGCAAAGGGATTTTTCTGGAAGCATGTGAAAAAGGTGTCAGGTCAGGAAGAGGACTAGGAAGCCCCCTAAGGGAGACAGAAGGAATAAAACCTTCAAGAATACACCCTAGAAAAAAGTAAGGAAAAGCACTTGAGGCATAGAGTGACTGTGCCAGACAATCAGTTTGTGCCCTGAGGATTCCTTGAAGCTGTCTGGGGCCTGGGCCAACAGTGTCTTATATGAAAGCCCACAGTTTCGAGACCAGCCCAGGCAACTTGGTGAGACCTTGTCTCTACAATAAATAAAAAATTAGCCAGACATGGTAGCATGCGCCTGTAGTTCCGGCTACTTGGGAGGCTGAGGCAGAAGGATCACCAGAGCCCAGCAGTTCGACACTAGGGTGGCCCTGAGTGTGTCACTGCACCCCAGTCTGGGTGATGGAGTGAGACTCCAACTCAAAGAAAAAAGAAAAGAAAAGAAAGAAAGATCAGGATGTCTCCCCACCCTTTTGACAAAGTTCCACAGTTTCCTGTACTGGAGGAATAAGTCAATGTGTATTTTAACTATTTAGGAAAATTGTGGCACAGTTAAAAAAATAGACCAATGGAGCAGAACAGAGAGTCCAGGGACTCACACATATATTGTCCCTGATGGATAACAAATGCACCACAATAATTTCGTGGGTAAAGAATGATCATAGAATAAAAGGTGCTGGGTCAATGTGATATCCACCCAGGGAAAAAGAAGCACCCCATTGCTACCTCATGCCATGCACAAAATCAAATCCAGATGGATTGCATACCTAATGGTGAAAGGTGCAACAATAGAACTGGAAGAAAAGCCTTCTGATCTTGAACTAGGTAATTTTTATTTATTTATTTACTGGAAGACAGGATAGGACACAAAACACATATCCATAAAAGAAAAGGTGATAAATGGAAGTTTAAAAGATACCATCAAGAGAGTGCAAAGCCAAGACACAGACCGGGAGAATATGTTTGTCATACATGTATCCGACAAAGGATAATTATCTCAAATATATCAAAAGCTTCCATGAATCAGTAAGAAAAGGACAAAAAAGCCTCACAATTTTAAAAAGTGAATTGTGAACAAATATTGCACCAAAAAGAAGATATTCAGTGGGCCTAAAGTCCAAGAAAAGTCAACGTCATTAGGAAATGCAAACAGAACCACAATGAGGTATCACTGCCACCCATTAGAATGACTGAAATGGGCCAAGCATGGCGGCTCATGTCTGTCACCCCAGCATTTTAGTAAGCCGAGGTGAAAAGATTGCCTGAGCCCAGGGGTTTGAGGCCACTCTGGGCAACTTGGCAAGACCTCATCTCTACAAAAGATCAAGAAATTTGCTGGACGTAGTGGCATGTGCTTGTGATTCTAACTACTTGGAAAGCTAAGGCAGAAGAATCGCCTGAGCCCAGTAGATAGAGGTTGCAGTGGCCATGAGCATGCTACTGCACTCCAGCTAAGAGATCTATGATGAGAGATTAACAGTAATAAGTCAAGAGAACTCTAAAGAATATAGAAATAATCATCCGTAAGGAATGGTGACTGCCCCTAGTGCTGAGATTGAGTAACTGAGGAAATGACCCTCAACCTCAGGGCTGAGATTTAGACCTCGCTGGAAGGGCACAGCCATGCCCATGAAATGGCAGAGTTGTTACTGTGGTTCCACATCAGTAGAACATGCTTGAAATCCACCCTCCAGAACTTGCCGGAAATCTGTCCACTAGATTGCCAGAGAAAGCTATTCACCAGGATTTATCTCACAGATCTACACTTTGTGTACACTCTGCTACAAAAGACTTAGCAGAGGTACCAGGGAAGGAAGCTGCTGCCTGCTGGGCACTGCTGCAATACCACAGGAGCTGCCAAGCCAGTGCTCTGAATCAAGAAGGAAAAATTATCTCCCACAGCAATGCTTCTCCAGGCCTCTCCATTGACAAGCTTCCAGGACCAGATTGCAGAAGAAAAAATACATAAAGGGCCCAGATCCACTCCCACAGAGCAGGCAAAAAGAGTGAATTTGGAGAGAGAGGCAATAAATTGATAAAAAGCACAACTCTAGTCAAGAAGTGTCCGTTGACAGCAGATTAGATAAATGAAATGCGACACAGCCATAAAAAGTACAAACTACAGACACAAATACTGTATATTAATCTGACAGAATATGTTGAGTGAAAAGAACTAGACATGAAAGAGTATATACTGAATGACTCCATTCCTATGAAGTTCAAAGCCAGGCAAAATGTATCAATGATGAAGAAGGTCAGAATAGTGGTTAACTTTGCTGGGGAATTATTGAATGAGGGCAGAGAAAAAGGCACCTTCTGGAGAGCTAAAGACATTCTATTCTTGATCTGAGTGGTGGTCACATGGTTGTAAACATACTTAAAAATTCATTGAGCCATGCAGTTAAGGTCTGTGCACATTGCTGTGTGCAAAGTATAGCATACATACATATTTTAAATAATTTTAATTAAAAATAAATCTCTGAAAAAGTTATATCTTCTATAGAACTGACCAAATTTATTTGACACAAATCTGACTGTTTTTCATGAGCCAGTGTATCACAAAACAGACCCCAGGAAATAGGGTCTAAGGTTCTCTTTTCTGTCAACTCTAAAGCACTGACAGCTGCTTTAACACGTCAGTTGCTCAGATACAGAAGGCAGGATTCTTGATTAAATTGTGAGGTTTGCTGTGATGATTCACACAATATTTCATTAATTTTCAAATCAGTTCCTACTTTATTTTCCATTATGTATCACTTTACAAGGCTGCAGGGCAGATACAGGAGTCCCCTTTTGTTAATCTGGGCAGCCTGCTAGGATGGAAAGAATGAGGATTCTGGATTCATAAGACCATGGTTCACATCCCAGTTGGATCACAGCAGTGGTGCAGCATGACCCAAGGAACTGGTATGCTCTACACCTGTGTCCTTGTCTCGAAATTGGAGAATATACTACCTGTCTCACAGGGCACCTGGGAAGCACTGCACAACAGCAGTAATTATTTCTGTTCTGGCTTCTAACTAAAGTGTGTCCCTTGGTAGTATCAGTGGCACTTAGGAATGCCAACTCAGTTCTGCCCCGCAAGGTCCCTCTTGCCAGAGACATTCTGCCCACCACCCTTCCTCTTATATGACAAGCAGGGTGTGCATTTCTATGGCAGGACTCGAACCTGAAGAGGAGTGGGAAGCATGTTCTAGAAGTCGCTGAGAGCCTCACTGTTCACACCACAAGTCACACTTTCTGGGAGCCCACAGGCACCTGGGGTGAGAGCCCAGCCTGGTGAGCATCTGCCCCTCAGAGAACAATGACCTTTTCTTGGAGCTCCAGGGAGAGGAGCAGAGTTGAGCCTCCCAGGGTTCATTGTGAGCAGTAAGTTCTTCCCAAAGCCAGTTAAAGAGCTACAAACCCCACCACAAACATTTTTTCCATCATGGGTTCTTTTAACTCCTTCTCTGAATAATGTTTTTACATGCATAAAACAAAATATATAGGAATGCAAAGAAAATCAATTATGTTGAAAAAAATTGATCAAAATATCTTTAAAAGGGAGCCAGAGTAATATGCACACTTCTTCGTAATTGCATTTAATAATGATCTCTAGCTCTAGGTCTAAAAAGAAACTAACTTAATTTTGCAGACAGGATGAGCTCTACTCATGTCAGGAAGTGTCCACAACTACATAACATGGTGGGAAAATACAGGTAGGGATTTCTTTCGGTGACAAAGTCATAAGCCCACTACCATAGGTCAGTGCCTGTTGAATTGTGGCCTCTCCCCCTCAAAAAATTCATATTCCAAGGTTCTAACTCCCAGTACTTCAGAATGTGACCTTATTTGGAGACAGGCTCTTTACCAAGTTACAATAAAGTCTTAAGTGGGGAGGGGCTCTAACCAAATATGACTGGTATCCTTTATAAAAGAAGAAATTTGGACACAAACTCGCACAGAAAGAACGTCATGTGAAGGTAGAGGTAGAAACAGAGGTGACATGTCTACAAGCAAAGCAACCCCAACGATTGCCAGCAACCCCCCAGAAGCTGGGAGACAGTCCTGGAACAGATTCTCCCTCATGGCCTCAGAAGAAGCCAACCTCAGTGACACCTTGACCTTGAACCTCTAGCCTCCTGAACTGTGAGACAGTACATTTCTGTTGGTTTAGCCATCCAGTCACTGGAGAATGCACATTAGTACCTGTATTTATAATGGAAGAAAGTGCTACATTTCAGTTAGAGGTTTGTGAAAATAGGGACATAATGTTTTCCCCATCCAAAGTATCAGACCCCAAGTTATTCATCCTGCTTTGGGCACTCAGGGTCCTCTGTCGCCAACAGTGGACACCAGGGGCCCTAAGCTGAGTGACCATCACACTTCAACATTAATGATGGCACTGCTATGAAGGAAAGATGTCACGGTGGACACCACATTTCCAGTCACTATATAAGGATTTTTGGTTTTGGTTGTTTTATGTGACCTTGCCTTCTGACAGTACCAGGGTCAAGGCCAAGACCAAGTGAGGTCCTGACATCAACACAGAGAGAGTGGGACATTTCTTTTTTCTTTTTTTAACTTTTAATTTTTTTATTTTAAAGATGTGGAGTGCAGTTCAGGGTTAGATATACAAATGTTCATTATGCAGATATCCTTGTTGATGAGGTGTACCCCCTCTTCTCCAGGCATATTCCCACTACTGTCTATTCCGCTTTCCTGCCCACCCCCCCACCCCCGCCCCCCCACCCCCAGCAATTTGCTGCTACTGCCAATCCTTTTCTTATAGTATTACAATAATTGGTCAAGGTCTGCTTATGAGTGAGAACATGTGATACTCAGTTCTTTGTTTCTGTGAAAGATCACTCAGTATTATAGATCTAAGTCCATCCAGGTTGCTGTGAAGTTCATGATTTTGTTCTTCTTTATGACTGCATAATATTCCATCGTGTATATGTACCACATTTTTTTATCCAGTCCTCTTTTGATGGGCAGCACTGTTGGTTCCATGTTCTTGCTACTGTGAACAATGCTACAATAAACATTCTTTTTATAGAATGATTTGAATTCTTCCGGGTATATTACCAGTAGTGAGATTGTGGGGTTGTATGGAAGGTTGATTTCTAGATCTTTTAGGAATTGCCACACTGTTTTCTACAGAGGTTGTACTAGTTTACACTCCCACCAACAGTGCAGAAGTGTTCCCATTTCACCACATCCTTTCCAGCATCTGTTGTTTTTTGAGCTATTGATGTAGCCATCCTGACTGGAGTTAGGTGGTATCTCAATGTAGTTTTAATTTGCATTTCTTTGATGACTAGTGAGGCTGAGCATTTTTTCATGTATCTGTTGGCTGCTCGTATGTCTTCTTTTGAGAAGTGTCTATTCATATCTTTTGCCCTCTTTGTAATGGGGTTGTTTGTTTTTTTCTTTTCAGCATGTTTGAGTTCCTTGTAGATCCTAAATGTTAGGCCTTTGTCAGACATACAGTTGGCAAATATTTTTTCCCAGTCTGTGGGCTGTCTCCCTGCTCTCTTGATGGTTTCTTTGGCTTTGCAGAAGCTTTGTCAGTTTGATGAGGCTCCACTTGTCTATCTTATCTCTTATGGCATGGACACTTGGGGTTTTGGTCAGGAATTGGTTGCCAGTTCCAATTTCCATAAGAGTGCCTCCTGCATTTTCTAAGGTTCTTATAGTTTGAGGTTTTACATTTAGGTCTTTAATCCACTTAGAGTTGATTTTTGTGAATGGTGATAGGTAGGGATCTTGTTTTAATCTCCTGCATGTGATCAGCCAATTTTCCCAGCACCATTTACTGAATAAGTTCTCCTCTCCCAGTCGTTGGTGGTGGAGGCTTTGTCAAAGATGAGTTGATTGAGAAATTGAGGTTTTGCTTCTGGAATCACCATCCTGTTCCATTGGTCTATATGCCTGTTCTTGTACCAATACCAATACCAATACCAGGCTGTTTTGATTATTGTAGCTTTATAATAAAGTTTAAAGTTTGGGAGTGTGACACCTCCTGCTTTGTTTTTGTTTTGTTTTGTTTTTGTTTTTGTTTTCTGCTGAGGATAGTTTTGGTGATTCATGGTCATTTATGTTTCCATATGAATTCCTGTATTGTCATTTCCAGGTCTGAGAAGAATGCTGCTGGTAATTTAATGGGTATTGTATTAAATCTGCAAGTTGTCTTGGGTAGGATGGACATCTAAACAATGTTGATTCTTCCAATCCATGAGCATGGAATATCTTTCCATTTTTTTATGTCATCTTTAGTTTCTTTGAGCAGTGTTTTATAGTTTTCATTATGAAGGTCTTTCACATCTTTGGTTAGGAAGATGCCAAGGTATTTGATATTTTTTCTGGCTATTGTGAATGGGATTGTGCTTTTTATTTGGGTTTCTGTTTGTTTATTGTTGGTATATAGAAATGCAACTGTCTCTTGCACATTGATTTTTATACCTTGAGACTTTGCCAAAGTTCTTTATCAGTGCAAAGAGGTTTTTGACAGATTATCTTGGGTGTTCAAGGTATAGCATCATGTCGTCTGTAAAGAGGGATAACCTGACTTCCTCTTTTCCTATTTGGACACCCCTGATCATCTCTTGTCTGATTGCTGTAGCTAGGACTTCCAAAACTATGTTGAAAAGGAAGGGTGAGAGTGGGCATCCTTGTCTTGTTCTGGTTTTCAGGGGAAATGGTTCCAATTTCTGTCTATTTAGCTGTATACTGGCTGTGGTTTTCTCATAGATGGCTCTTAACTCTTTTGAACATCTTACTATGCCTAGATGTTCAAGGGTTTTTATCAAGAAGGGGTGCCGGAATTTATCAAAAGCTTTTTCCGCATCTAATGATACAATCATGTGGTTTTTGTTTTGACATCTGTTGATGTATTTAATTACGTTTATGGTCTTATGAATGTTGAACCAGTCCTGCATCCTGAGGATGAAGCCTACTTGGTCATGGTGGATGATTTTTGAGATGTGTTGTTGAATCTGATTTCCTAGGATCTTGTTGACAATTTTAGCATCTGTGTTCATCAAGGACATTGGCCTGTAGTTCTCTTTCTTTGTTGAATCTTTAGCTGGTTTGGGTACCAATGTGATGTTACCTTCATGAAATGATTTGGGGAGAGTTCCGTCTTTCTCAATTGCCTGGAATAGTTTCTGTAGGATTGGTATCAGTTCCTCCTTGTATGTTTTGTAGAATTCCACCAGAAAGCCATCTGGTCCAGGACTTCTTTTTGTAGGTAGTTTTCTTATGACATAGTCAGTTTCCTGGATTGTTACTGGTCTATTTAAGGTCTCAATTTCTTCTTATGTCAACTTGGGAAGCTTGTGTAATGTCAGAAAGTCTTCCACTTCCTTTAGGTTTTCAAGGTTGTTTCCATATAAGTGTACATAGTAGTCTCTGATAATCTTTTGTATTTCTTCTGGGTCAGTTGTGACTTGGTCTTTTGCATTTCTGATTTTGTTTATTTGGGCTTTTCCTCTCTTTTTCTTAGTCAGTCTAGCTAGGGGACCATCAATCTTGTTTATCCTTTCAAATAACTTTCATTTTGTTTTGTTGATTTTTTTGTATTATCCTTTTGTCTTCTATGTTCTGAATTTGGGCTTTTATTTTGGTGATATGTATTCTTCTGATGAAGTTAAGGTTTTGGTGGTCTTGCTTTTCCAGTTCTCTTAGGTGATTTGTTAGGCTGTTAACTTGAGATCTTTCCATTTTCTTCATGTTTATTTGTAGAGATGTGAATTTCCCTCTTAGTACTGTTTTCATGGCATCCCAGAGGTTTTGGTAAGATGTTTCTTCATTTTCATTTGTTTTCAGGTATCTTTTCATCTCTGTTTTGATTTCCATGTTGATCCAGCAGTTGTTTAGCTTCATGAAGTTTAGTGTCTATGTCTTTGTGGGTTTTGGAGGAACTTTGTTGATGTTGACATTTATTTTTATTCTACTGGCGTCTGAGAAGATGCATGGCAGTGTTTCAATCTTATAGAATTTGTTTATGCTTGATTTATGGCCAAGGATGTGGTCGATCTTAGAGTACGTTCCATGTGGTGATGAGTAGAATATATATTCCATGGTTGTTGGGTGAAGTGATCTGTAGGTATCAATTAAGTCCATTTGGTCAAGTATCACGTTGAGGTTCTGGATCTCCTTGTTGATTTTTTTGTCTTGATCTGTCTAGGGTCGTGAGTGGGGTATTTAAGTCCCCAGCTATGATACTGTTAGGATCAATATCTTTTTAAAGTTTACCTATAAGCTGCTTTATGGAAGTTGGTGCTACTATGTTGGGTGCATATATGTCTTAGATGAATATTTCTCAATGATGGATTGAACATATTATCATTATGTAGTGACCTTCCATATCTTTTTAAATTTTTGATAGCTTAAAGAGTATTTTGTCTGATATTAAGATTATAACTCCTGGTTTCTTTTGTGTTCTGTTCACCTGAAATTTTGTTTCTCATCCTCTTAAGTCTATGAGTGTCCTTTCTGGTGAGATGAGTCTCTTGGAGACAATATATTGTTGCCTCATGATATTTTATTCATTTTGCCATTCTATGTCTTTTCAGTGGCGCATTTAGTCCATTCACATTCAGGCTAATTATTGAAATGTGAGAGTCTATCCCTGTTCTTATAGAGTTTGTTGTTGTTGCTGTTTGTCTTCTTTCTTTTGATTTTTGGGTTGATTCATGTGTGTTTTCAATCCTTTTTCTGCATTTTTGTGAAGAGCATTGTCGTTCTTATTTTCCTTTCTTCTGTGTTTAACGCTTTATTAAGTGTTTCTTATAGAGCTGGTCTGGAGGCAGCATAAGCTCTTAGGGATTGAATGTCTGGGAAAGATTTTAATTCTCCATCACTGATGAAGCTTAGCTTAGCTGGGTAAGTAATTCTTGGTTGAAATTGTTTATCTTTGAGAACTTTGAAGATTTGGCTCTAAGCTCTGCTCACCTGAAGTGTTTCTGTGGGTGAGTCTGCTGCTATTCTAATTGGTCTTCCCCTGTAGGTAGTCTGACCTTTTTCTCTTGCTGCCTTTAGGATTTTTTCTTTTATACCTACTTTGTGTAGGTGAATTACTATGTGTCTAGGAGTTGGTCTACTCATTTGTCATCTTGCAGGGGTTCTCTAAAACTCTTGTGTTTGAATGGTCATGTCATTGATGAGCTGAGGAAAGTTTTCTTGGATAATTTCATGGAATGTTTGTTCCAGGGTGGTCTCTATCTCTCTTTCTGCCTCAGGAAGTCTAATTAATCTTAGGTTCGGCCTCTTGAAATAATCACTCATCTCTTGAAGGGTTTGCTCTGTCTTTTTAAGCTTCTTTTCTATGTTTTTGACAGTTTGAGTTAGTTCCATATTTTGATCCTCAAGCTCTGAGATTCTTTCTTCTGCTTGGCTATTCTGCTTTTCATGCTTATCAGTTTGTTACTTATTTCATTCACTGTATTCTTTATTGCTGTTATCTCAGTTATCAACGCCTTCATTCTTTCCTCTTGTCTCTCCTCATTCTATTTATTCTCTCTATTAATGATTTGATATCTGGGTTTGTGATTTGAGACCAGTCATTCTGGGGGCTCTTCATTGTTTGTGTTCCAAAGTCTGTATTCTCAGTGGCTGACCTTCCCGGGGTCTGTGTGAGACCCATATTCTTCTTTGGAATTTCTTCATTTGTGTAGATTTTCCTCCCTCCTTTTTTTTCTCTTCTTTAATTCTGCTGTTCAGGGATGGGGAGATAGCTTTTACTTCTGTTTGTTCAATCTCCTATTCTTCCTTAGGTGGGTTTTCTGGCTTTGTTCAATTCTGAAGCTGAACTGTGGTGGGGGGCTGTACTTTTTGCAGTTTTGAGATTTAATCAAGGGAGGAGCTGTGATTCAGAAACTATCTGCAGATCCCAGCATCCGCAGACAGGTGTGCGGGCCCCCTGGACCCGCTTCCCACTGCCTTACAATCTGTCCGTGCAGTGAGGATATAGGTTTGCCCCCTGAAAGCAAAATGAGGCAAGAAAAAGGAAAAGAATGGTAAAAGAAAAGAGGGGGATGAGAGGAAGGTGGAGAAAGAGAAGAATAAGAGGGAAAACAGACAGGCATACCAACTAACAAATGAAGAGAGACACAGACAAAGACAGAAAAGATTAAAAAAACTAAAACATACATACAATCATACAAATACAGAAACCAACAAAAAAAAACCCTTCTGATGTACTCTCCCTCAAAAATACCAGTACACAAACAGAAAGTCTAAAAAAAAAGCAATAAAATAACAGAAACAAAGCAAGTATGAAAACGTCATTAAAAACAGAGAGAGAAAAGAAAAAACAAACAGAAAACGAGCAAACAAACAGACAAACAAAACTTGTTCTGAGGTCGTTCCTATAAGTCCAACTTCCTTTCAGCTCTATTCTCCAGCCCCTCCCCTCTGCTCTCAGCACAGGCTGATAAGGTTGCTCTCAGGTGGGTCAGATGCCCCAGGCCTACTGTGGGAGGAGGGTGGATCAGATCTGGACTCATCTGGCTTGCTGCCTGTCAAGTCTCCCACTCACATCTGATGTGTCTGTGTATGATCCAGTGTGGTGGCGGGGCTTCTGTGTCTCTGAGTTTGATGAGATTACCTCTAGGTACCAAGTTGGAGGCTGGGTGGAACTGGGCAGGGCAATGCAGGTCTGTGCCTGGGCCTAGGACAGAGAAAATGGCTCCAGTAGGGCTCCTCTCCAGTTTTCCCCATCTTCTCTCTCCACAGATCTGGGGGTCCAACCACTTTGCTGTCACGGGTGATGGTGTGTGCCCAGCACCAGGTGATAAGAATCAGCTGTATTCAGCAGGCTTTTCTCAGGAGAGTCCTAAGAGCAGCAGATGATCCTGCACACTGGTGGCTTTAATCTCAGGGTGGTGGGGAGTTCCAGTCACCTCCGGAGGAGAGCCCTGGGTGCATGAACTCAAGTCTCCCCTCAGACGGACTTTCACTCACCCACCAGCACACACCCACTCACACAAGGAGTCTTTATGGACACTCACTTTTGGAGACACTCACAGTCTGACCTGTCCCATCACCATCTTGCTGGATATCCTTGGGACATTTCTAAGCTGCACGTTTTTACCAATTTTTCTTTTTTGTAAAATATATTTTTTAATTTTATGGGGGGAAGGTGATAGTAACTGACAATTTTTCAAGTAATGTTCAACTTAGCAAATTAAACCATCAACTCTATTTCAAACTCTCCCCCACCTAAAAAATGTTCTATCTTCTGCTGTAGCTTCCATGAGGCCAAGAGTTTTCTCTCAAACAGGACCTTCCCCTAAATTATTCTGGAAGCTTGTGGCCCTGGTGGCAGAGCCATTGAATCTAGGCTGGTTCAGTAAAGACTCCAAGAGTGATAGGAATTTAGCATACAAACCACAGACTTAGGATTGGGGAAGGGAGAGAAAGATTTAAAACAAGGGAGTATAATCATTCCAGAAACTACAGCCTGCCCAGATTTCCATTTATTTGAAGCGCCCTAAACAGGAGGCAATAAAGGCAGAATCTTGCATTCAGATATGATCGTGCTGCACAAAGCCGTCTTAACTCCACATGGTTTAAGATATTATTTCTTGACAAGTAAGTTTGCCAATCTTCCAAAGGTAATGATGATCACAAACGCCGTAGGTTGGCCCCCAATGTCCTGCTCATCTGATTCCAGGTGGCCTTCCCTGCCTCTTTGCTCTCAGGCCACCCCAATTTCCCCAGCAGCCCCTTGACCGGTCTGAGCTTCTTCTCTGCTTTGCTTTGTTCCTTCCCACCTGGTGTGATGTCTTCTCTCCACACCCACCCTTCTGCTTGCCAACTTCTGCTCACCATTCCTCATCACCAATTCCTTGTTGGCAGCATCCACTGCACTGTTACTTTAACTATTGGGATTGCATTTTATTAATTTTGGTACAAACTTTGGAGCACCACCCATCTTTCTTACCGGTCAACAACTCCAGAAAGATGGCAGTGGCCATTTTCTGTATATTTCACCCTTGCAGCCTCTGCCGATGCACAGGATTTGACATACAGAAGCCAAGGGGAGAGTTCTGAATATATAGATGAGCAGTGAAGATGCCTGTGTCTCCAAAAGCCAAATTATGTTTCTTTGTGATTTTGATATATTACCTTACTTGAACCCCAATGATCGATTTGTATGGCCTCTCCTTGGGGTTAAATTGCTTGACAAAAAAAAATTTCAGCATGTTAGGAACTTTTGCTTTATGTACATTTCATAAAGCTGCAATTATTTCTTCGAAGAAAGAGAATTGGGCTTATGTTGATGGAAGAAGAAACAACATCAAGAGTTTCATCCCCTGCTGTTCACTCAGAGGAGGCAGGTGGATGATGAGAGGTCAAGTGAGCTCATCAGGAGTGCTCAGAAACAAAAGTCAGCTGAGCTTCTGTGCAAAGTCACAGAGGCAGCCTGCTCCCTTCCACGCCAGTAGGAGGTCTTTTGTCACACCATGCACTCTGTTATCACTCTTGAAAATGGAATTTTAAAAAGCATGTGGAATCAATAAAAGATGTGTTTTCATAAGTACTTTTCTCCTCCAGTGCAAGGAGCAAGAATAAATGTGCCTATGAGTATCACACTCACGCTGGAAGTGGAGAATGGTGATGGATTCAGAGTTTGGACCTAAAATTTCACTGGGAATATACATACTTTAATCTGGGACCCTTTGCTTAGCACAGTAAAAAACACTAACAAAGTGATCAGGCGGAATCAGGACAGTTGGCCTAATAGGGAGCACTGACCATGAATTATTCTTCTTGCCTTTAAACCCCTGCCAGCCCGTGGCACATGGCGTTTCTCGAAGGTGACAAAAAATCTTTATTAAAAAGCGGGAGTGCAGGGTGTGATCTCCCCAACTTGCCCCATGGCAAGTAAAGACTCTGGGCAGGAGCTAACCCAGGAGGTATTGTTAGTCTGTAGCACCTCAACTTGTCAAAGTCACCCCACACACATGGGAAGCAGAGATAAACCACATGGTGTCAGTCAGACGTTTAACACACGTCAAGCCCCTGCTGGGGGTAGCATCTCTGGTTATTTTCCAGGTGTGAGGAAACCAGTTCATCCTTCACTCACCACCACCTCCTGCAGGGAACATTTTGATAAGAAAGGGCTTGAAAAGAGGAAGCCACCGCTGACCTAATCCACCAGAGTAGGGAAGTTTTTTCTTTTCTTTTCTTTCTTTCTTTTTTTATTTTTTATTTTTTTGAATTGGAGGATCCCACTCTGTCACTTGTCGTCTGGAGTGCAGTAACACAATCATGGCTCACTGCAGCCTCGACCTCCTCAGCTCAGGCAATCCTTCCACCTCAGCCTCCTGAGTAGTTCGGACTATAACAGATATGCACCACCATGCCCAGCTATTTATATATATATAGTAGAGATGAGGTCTTGTTATTTTTCCCAGGCTGGTCTCAAACTCCTGGTCTCAAGCAACCCTCCTGCCTCAGCCTCCCAAAATGCCAGGTTTACAGGCATGAGCCACTGCACCCAGCTGAGAGTTTTCAAAGAAAAGCTTACACATTTTGTATGAGATCTGAGGGTCAGACATCTGGAAGAGGAGAAAAGAAAATCAAAACATCAGTTGAGGAAGTCTCTTGTTGTCTGCCCAAACGCTACCATAGAAAGGAGGCGACTGTACCTCTATGTGCCTGCCACCTGTGGTTACCAAACAAGGCTCTCTGGACTGTCAGAAAGTGTCATTTGGAGCACAACAGAGACACCATCTTCAGGATGAGTAGACACAGGCTGTCAGGGCAAAGACATGGAATGCTCCTGCCATGACTTAGGTAGCACCATGTTACGGGGTCACACTTGTCTCCCCTATTCCCTGGGGCTCATGCTCACTTATGACCATGTCATAATTTGGGTCAATCATCTGACAACACAAATTCCCTAGCAGTGGAGGACAAGTGAGATGAAAAGAATATGGACCAGTCAACACACATCCATCACCCTCAGATGGTCAAGTCAGCGTGGCATAGTGGGGGAGGTGGAAGCCTATGAACTGGGAAGGCCAGTGTCAGGGTCTATGTCCCCCGCTCACTCCTGGATGACCTTAGCAAATCCCTTTTTCTCTCTCAACTCGTACTCTCATTTTTAAGAGATCACAGTGCCCAATCTGAAGACTGGTGGGAGGATTAGCTGAGATAACATACATGGCATACAGTAGGAGGTTAATAAATGCTAGCTCTTTTTTTCCTCCATGTGCATAATAAGAATATGAGGAATTCCTTCACTCTCTGGGACTATATGGCATAGTTTTGAAGGTAAAACAATGGTTCTGTAAGCTACAGAAGCTGTGCCTTTTTTATTTTTCATATCATTCTGAACTTTGTACTTGATATTGCAATGAAACTGTCAGTACCCTATCAATCACTTCTGCAAAAACAGATTATGATTGTACCACAAAATAAGCCACAGGAAAAGAAAGGGGACAACTCATATTCCCACTCAATACCAGCCTAGAGGAGCCACGAAAAGATTTAGGAAGCAGGATTGTCTTTTTCTCTTGCCAAATGCTGACTACCCTTCTCCCTCAACTAGAAGCATCTCTCCCCAGTTTTCATACACATATAATAAAAAGTTTAGGCCAGGCACAGTGGCTCACCCCTATAATTCCAGCACTTTGGGAGGCCAAGGTGAGAGAATTGCCTGAGCCCACAGGTTTGAGACCAGCCTGGGTAACTTAGTGAGACCTCATCTCTACAACAAGTCAAAAAATTAGCTGGGGATGGTGGTTTGTGCCTGTAGTTCCAGCTACTTGGAAGGCTGAGGCAGAAGAATCGCCTGAGCCCACAGGTCGAGGCTGTGGTAGCCATGAGCAGCATGCCACTGCACTCAAACCTGGGTGGCAGAGTGAGACTACAACTCAAAAAAAAAAAAAACAATCAAAAGTTTTAGGCCAGGTGAGGTAGCTCATGCCTGGCCTGCAATCCCAACATTTTGGAAGACTGAGGAGGAGGACTGCTTCAGCCCAGGAACTTGAGAGACCAACCTAGGTAACACAGTGAGAAATAGTCTCTACAGAAAATTTTTTAAAAAAATTTAGCCAGGCATGATAGCATGCGCCTGTAGTCAGTCCCAGCTACTTGGGAGACTGAGGCAGAAGGATTGCCTGAGCCCAGGAGGTCAAGGCTACAGTGAGCCGTGATCATACCACTGCACTCCAGGATGGGTGACAGAGTGAGACCTTGACTCAAACAAATAAATAAATAAATATAAAAAGCCTTAAAAAGTTCAGTTGTTTCCTAGTTATGTGTTTCAAGCTTCAAACCCTGAGAAGGAAAACTGCTGACACAGCAGAGAATACAGGGACACTTCTTTTCAAACAATAACCCACAAATGAAAGAAGGAAGTAAAATTCAGCCAGAAAAAAAAAAAGCCCTCATTGTTCTCCCGTCTGCCAGTCACCTGCATGAAACAGTTGCTAAAGCAGGTACAGACACAGCAGCTATGGCTGCTGGAAGTACTAACGCTAAAGCTTTTCACAAAGGCTTTTCTTTTCATTCGTATGAAACTGTGCTGACAGGTTTCATCCATCCCGTGACACAGCCTGTCTCAGTGAACATCCCCACAAGGCCCTCGTTAGCATCCCAGTTTAGTCCAGTTTAGTATTCAAACCATCTTATTCATATATTGGACTCAAGCAACCTCTTTCCATTGTGCATATCCTACTAATGAGGAGCATTTACAAACTCTTTTGTCTTACTGAGACAAAACCAAAATCATTCCATTTCTTCCATATGCTGAGCCATTGAAAAAAGTGGGGACAATATTGTGTTTTCCAGTGTCTTCAAAAATAGCTAATTAATCCTGCAAGTACTTCCCAAAGAGACACAACAAAAAGAATCATCCAAAAACAAAAAAGAAATGAAAAATCCAGATATGAAGTACATAAGAAGAGGAATTCAAATCTCAATTCACATAACTCCCGAAGTTACCATACCTCAATTTCTTTGTGTATGCACTTCCCTTAGCCTGGAATGCTCTTCCATCCCATCACAGTTCGGTGATTTAGAATCATTCCTATATTCTTCAGATGATATGTCCCATCCTCTTTCAGTTTCCCTGAAGCAAAGATAAATGATTTACTATTTTTCACTAGCTTTATATATGCTTCTGTATAGCACTTATTATATTGTAAAGGCCACTATATTCTGAACCTCCAAGGGCGTGACCTATGCTTTCTTCATTTGATAATTCTAGTATTTAGATCAGAGCCTACTGAACATCCAGATTGGATAGGTAATTTTAAAACTGTCTTCATTCTCAAAGTGAAATATATATTTTATGAATGAATGAATGACATGAGAAACATCACCTCAATAGAAATTATGCAAAGAAGAAATTATTTAAGCTTAAACTGTCCCAGGCCTGGATACCACTTTCTGTGGAAAGTAGCAGTCATAGAGAAAAGCTACTACATAACACATACAAGTCAATTTGGTATTCTATTTTAAAGAAATAGTGCCTCTTTATTTTTCAAGTATAAAATGGGGATGATTAATTCTACTTGAAGCTATGGGATTTGCTACCAAAGCAGCAAAAGTCACCTTAATCCACTATAAAAACATAATGTTTAGGACACCATTGAAAAGATTCTTGCGCAATTAGTTTTGCATGACTCACTTTTACCAGGGATTTGTAAAAGTTAAATTATATTTGGAGGAGAGGAATTGGGATAGAAAGAAAGCATGAAATTACATGATAAGAACTTTTGATGTCATGTATAATGTGTAACATTGAGAAAAGACGTCTCAGAGAAGGAAAAGACTAGGACAAGGACCATGGGTAAAAAATACTGAGAGATAAAACTCAACTGAAGACTTAACAATGATTATGAGCATGATTAATAAATTCTAAAGGTGAAATGGGCTGTTCCAGAACAAATACCTTCATTCGCCAATGAAGATACTCAAATACTTCGTAGAGGGAATTCAAGCATTAAATGGGCTATAAAACTAACTTAATTTTAAGGACTCTTCCTTTATCTAAATTCCATAACGCTAACATTCTAGTTAACAAAATTAGAGTAAGATTAGGGTGTCAGTTTGACAGCACATTTTAGCTTTTTAAATGTTATTTATTTTAATGATTTAAAGAGACATCACTGACGCTTCTTTTCACAAAATCACTTTAATGGAATCCCCAGGCCTGGATGTAGTTCCTTCATATTGGAAGTTAAACTATAATTGCTATAGATTGCATTTTCATGTTTTTAATAACATGGGATTTATAACTTTCACAGTAATGCATAACCCTAGCTAATATCCCAAACTCTTTGTCTACAAATAGCAAACTACTTTTTGGCATCTTCCAATCTTGACATGTCTGCTCTCACCACTTCACTGTCCTGGAGGTCTGCACCATTCAATGTGGCAAGAAAAATCAAAATATATCTGGGTTGGAAAGGTAGTATTAAAACTGTCTTCATTCTAAAAAAATAATAATAAATGGAGTGAATTTTATCTTTCCTAATAGAATCCTTTTAGTCACCAAAGAATTAATCTTTGTAAGGGACTTATCATTTTGAAGTTCAGCATAGAGTTGGCAAATATTTGTTTAATGACTTCAAAATGTATTTGAGAACTTTTGAGGATACACCCAAACATTGACTGTCTTACAAATATGCTTAGTCAGAGTTTTCCTATGTCGAGACACAGAGTCCCTACACAAAGTTTGACTTCTCACCCCACAGGGACACTGTAGTTATTAACCCTGGGAAGATGGCCTGCAGCAGGGAGCATGAAGAAGGAACAGGCCTCAGGGGCAGGGAGACAAGTCAGTGGCCCACCTGCTTATCAACCACAAGACACTGGTCACTACCTAGTACGACCATCAGTGGTTTAGAGCATATGGCACTGCAGAGGAATGGGAAATAGCCTTGAAAATCTGACTACCTGTGACTGAATCCTGGTTCTTTCACAAAGGTGAGAGCAAGGAAAATGATTTCACTTCTCAAACTTCCATTTCCTCATCTGTGAGATCGGAATAATGTCAGAAAGCCCACCCCAAGGCAGCGACTAAAGGGACTTCAGCTATCCTTAGCCACACCGGAGGTTTGCTAATAATGAGCACCATGTCCTCAGAAATGAGGACCGAGTTTGGGGGAGGAGGGACATTTGTGGCTTGTGATTTAGCATGTTAGGGACGTTCTCCTTGCATGCATGAATAGAGTATAAGACTCTAACAAGCCCTGCATCCAGCAGCCTCAGGAGTAGCCTTGGGGAGGGCTACAGGATGCAGGGGGCTTGGTCCTGTTTTGAGCTACCGGGTTAGAAAATTCCAGTTGCTTGAAGCTACTTACCAGGTAATAGAATCACACTCCTAGGACACTGTTATAACTTACCTTTTATGCAAGATGAAATCACATAACCTACAGGAGTATGACCTATGGTGTTTGTTTAATGGGTGTCTTCTGTCTACATGGCAGAAATTTGCCTTTGGTGATAATACAGAAGTGAGGCTGTGGGAAAGAGGTCCACCCAGGCCCTTGACTCATTTGTAGCTTTATTGTCTGTCATAAAGAACTAAAAGCTGTACGTGGTCAAATTAGCACGCAATCCACCCATCGCTCATTCCTTGATAATAGGTTTCTCACCACCTCTGTGTCAACAGACAAAATAATGAGAAATAGCCTGGCATGGCACCATAGGCAAGGACAGCATGACCCAAGAAGCAACTCTCTGACCCCCACTTGCTCCAGGAAACAGCCAGCCACAGAAAGCTCCCTGACAGTGAACAATCCTAGCTCTCTCCGGTCATCACCTCTCTCAGCCAACCACAGTCTGCCAAATGTACCGATACCTGTAAAAGTCTCTCCACTTCCAAAGCTGCCACCGTAGGGGAAGGCTTGCCCATTGGCCCCCGTGCCGTTTTCTTTTTCCTCTAGAAAATCACTCTCCTTTCTAGCACCTTTGAATTCTGCAGCAAGAAAAGCCACAGTGGGTGGGTTCCCTAGCAGCAAATTAATGAATAAACAGCCTTTGTTCATTTTGTCTCAGATTTTCTTTTGTCTTTAACAGAGCGTGTAGAAGAGGCAGGGAAACACAGGAAGCACAGGGAGTCAGAGCCCGGAGTTGCTCGGGTGGGGTGTTTCAAGGAAATGAACCCGGGTGGGGCAGCCATCAAGGAGCCCCAGAACACAGAAGAGGGATGGGAGGACAGGAACCATGCAGGTGTTTCCTGCATACAACAGGGAAGCAGTGAAGATTTTTCAGTTAAATGTCATCATAAGATTCAGCTGACTGACAGAGCTCTTGGATTTGTTTTGTGCCAGCAAAGGTTGGCTTAGTTGTTATCTTGCTGCTAGCTCATACCTGTTGAGCTGTAGGAACAGCGCCTGGTGCCGACCCTTTGCAGAGGCAGTAAGCACACCTTCTCCATCTCTAGGATTCTCCACAGTGCCATCAGACTGGCAACGGCCCTTCTGGGTGGGAGGGGACTCCTCTCCTCTCATGGAGCTGGAAGTGCAGGAATAGATGGCTCCTGCAGCAACACTAGAGAGTAAAAGGGAGGAACCACCAGTGTTCCTGCACTGTCAAGACCCAGAAAAAGTCACAGCTTCCAATGTCCTTCCTTTAAAATTTAATTTAGAGAGTATATGCTGGCCCTGTGCATTCAGCCCTGCAGTAAACTTTCCCAGGGCCAAGGTAAGAGCAGCACAGGCTCCCTCCTCTCAAGGGCAGGTACCCTCCAGAGACACAGACACCAAGGGAAGCACATGCAAAACAGTCCAATGAAGGAGAAAGACAACATGTGATTCAGTATAAAAATGTGATCCCAGAGCTTTCCCTGGCCTGTCATCACTCACTAATTGTCTTCAGGAAAGTGGGAAGATTCCCAGACATGAACAGGGAATGTGTTTTCAGTTGTTTTTCTAATAGAAATAGAGCAAAACCTCACAACTTTTCCTTGGGTTCAAGATCACTTGGCCTGGTCTGAAACAGACTCCCATACTCAGATCATGGACAACACTTTGATGCCAAGACACCTGGCCAAGAACTGAGAAACCTACTATTGGAGGAATCCCCTTGCAGGAATTCAAACACTGGTCTGCACAGCTGCCAAAAGACTTCATTTAAACTTCCAAGAAGGTAAAACCTAGACCATCATTGGCAGATATGAGCGATCAACAATAATACAGTAGATATTTGAAGAGCATTAGCAACTAAAGGAGGGATAGGGCAGATGGAGCTAATCGTCACAACAGATGATGGTCAATGAAGAAGACTGAATACAAGAAATGAGAGATGTGGCAGAGAGTGATGTTCCAACCATCCCATCAGCTCCCCACCGTTTTCTCACCCTCTGACATTAGACGAGGCCATGTGACCAGTTCTAACAAATAGACTGTGAGAGACCATTTCCCTCCCACCCTCACACCCTTAATACATACACCCCATTCCTTTCCACCATCCTCCATTTCTGACCTTCTACTTCTCAAGGAAGAAACTGAATATAATGTTTTTCAAATTCGACATCATGACCCACTTGTGCATCCTAAAGTCAATTTAATGAGACCAGATGTTGAAAACAAAACAGAATTGAGTGGAATAAAAGTAGTAGAAAGCATAGGAAATAGTCAAGGCAAATAATGTTCAGTGGATCATATGTGTGTACTGAGTCATCATGTAAAAGGAATCTACTGGTTTCAAAAGTTTAAAAGCCACTGACTTCAGAAGCAAAGCTGTATGCAGTCATGCACAAATATTTAAAGGCCAACACCCGGTGCTTAGGCTTCACCACTTACCCCATCCTAGCCATTTGACTTTGATTAGCTTTCTTAAACCCTTCAGCTTTCATTTCCTCAAACAGAAAATAAGGAAGATAAGAATGAATCACTGAATTGACAGGAGGGCAAAATAAAACAAATATTTGTGAAAGCAGCTTCTACAATAGGGAGAGTGTTGCAAATGTGAATAGTTATCATCTTAAATCAACACCTTTATACAATTTGAACACTGATTCTAAAAGGCTTCATTCTCTGTGAAAGGAATTTCAAACATCGTTAGGAGTAGTCACCTAAGCTACTGAAAACCTCCTAAATCACCCACAAGAATACAAGTGTTTCTGGTAAGTTTACAATGAAAGACATTTAGGGGACATCTTTGTAGTCAGTCCATGTAAGAAAGCAAACTGTAACATCAAACCCTAGAAACCAATTTTACAGTGGCTGTTTATGTATAAATATTGTACCAGTTACAAATATTCTTACCCAGAGTATAGGTCAGGACTTTCAAGGTACCTTCATAGCAATATTATGTTAACAATCTGGTACTTGCAGGTGACACTTAAGTACAGAACCAAGCAAAGTGAATGTTATTACACATCAAAACAATTTAAACTGACCTTTCCCCTTGAACTCAGGAGCTCCTGATTACAGTAGTGATAAGCTTTTTTATGATTCCCATATTACCAAGGGATCATGGTACAAGACACCTGATCAGAGCAAACCCTCATAGTCCTCATACAAAATGCAAAGGATAGAGCCAACTGTCTACATCCTCTTCTCCCTTTAAAGGAACTATGGTAACCATTTCCCTGCTCCTAGATCTAAACCACTCAGCCTTCTACTAGAAGAATACATTAGTCAATTTCCAGTGGAAATTTAGGGTCAGGAAAAAATTAGCTATTGTATCTGCCTAGCTACAGCACCCAGGCAGTCCCAGGAACCTCCGGACCTAGTTTAATGGAAACAAAGTAGTAAGAGATACACAAAGATTTGTAGAAGAAATCATCAGAAATGAATAATCTAAGTAGAGTCTGTTACCATTAAACAAAAGACACACTCTCCCTGCATCACTGAGCTCTATTACTCTTAAGGAATGAGAATATATTCCTCTCAAGAAGTACCCACATTCACATCTCCACCCCTGTCACCAGAAGGGTCCAGAGGGATTTTCTAGCCTCTCTAGTAGAAAATGTCCATATTCTGGGATCCAGGCTTCTGGCCTGATGGGATTGTGACTGCCTTTTTCAACAGTTCCAACGACAATATGTGTTAATAATTAGCATTGCACATCCGGGCTCAGTGGTTCAGCCTGTAATCCCAGCATTTTGGGAGGCCAAGGAGAGTGGATTGCCTGAGCCCAAGGGTTCAAGACCAGCCCGGCCAACTTGGTGAGACCTTGTCTCTACAATAAATCAAAAATTAGCCAGGCATGGCAGTGCATGCCTGTAGTTCTGGCTACTTGGAAGGCTGAGGCGGAAGGATCACCGGAGCCCAGCAGGTTGATGCTGGGGTGGCCATGAGTGTGCCACTGCATTCCTGCCTAGGCAACGGAGTGAGACTCCAACTCAAAAAATAAAAAATAAATAAAAAATAATGAACAATGCAAATGACATCGATTGTTCTGTTAAGATGATAGCCACTTCCTATGAATATTTCTACTTTAAGTATTATTGCAAAACAAAAATTCACCCTCAAAAAATGTCTAAAGGACCCTACCTCAGTTACTTGGCATCTTCTGGTCAGCCTCTTATTTTCCTTCTCATCCAAATCAATCTTCTGGAATAGAGAGCCTGTACTTAGGACTTTCACCGCCTCATCCACCAAACAGTTAATCCTTAAACAACTGTAACCTGGCTTCCAATCCTACTGTTTATCCGAAATCACTCTGCCAAAGGTCACTAACAGCTTGTTTTAGACGAGGAAATAATTAACATATGAATACTCCTATTCCTCTTCCCCAGTCTACCAAGACTACTACCTCTACCAGTTTGTTCCTTGTGCGGAATTAGAGTCAAGATTGAGGGAAGAACTAGGAGATGCTGGAAAAAGCAGAGAGTTACTAGTAGAACAGAACAGGATCATCATGGAAGATGAGGCTGGGCGTGGTGGCTCACACCTATAATCCCAGCACTTTGGAAGGCTGAGGTGAAAGAATCACTTGAGTCCAGGGGTTCAAGACCAGCCTGGTCAACATAGCAAGACCTCATCTCTACTACTACTAGTAGTAGTAGTAGTAGTAGTAGTAATAATAATAATAATAAAATAATACAAGTATGGTGGTGTGTACTTGTAGTCCCAGCTACTCGAGATGCTGAGGTTAAAGGATCACCTGAGCCCAGGAAGTCAAGGCTGCAATGTGCCGTGATTGTGCCACTACACTCCAGCCTAGGCAAAAGGGTGAGACCCCAACTAAAAAAAACAAACAACAACAACAAAAAAAAAAACTTGGGAAATGAGTGGTGCTGGAGTGAGGAAAAACGCCTGTCTAGAACAAAAAGACTTTTGGAGAATTTGGAGAAAAGTGGTAGGGAAACATGGAAGGTAAGGAAACATGGAGATTATCTGAAATGAAAAAGACTTAAAATTTTGTTGGATAGTCAGAATGGCAATTATCAATAACTCAAAAAATAACAGTTGCTGGAGAGGGTGTGGTGAAAAGGGAACACTTCTACACTGTTGGTGGGACTGTAAACTAGTGCAACCTCTATGGAAAGCAGTGTGGCGGTTCCTAAAAGCTCTAAACACCAACCTCCCGTATGACCCCGCAATCCCCCTACTGGGAATATACCCTGAAGAACACAAATCACCTATAAAAAAGATACCTGCACTCGTATGTTTATTGCAGCATTGTTCACAATAGCAAGAACCTGGAAGCAACCATGCTGTCCATCAAAAGAGGACTGGATTAAAAAAATGTGGTACATATACACAATGGAATACTACGCAGCCATAAAAA